>NW_024121388.1:4528588-4531088 GCF_016745375.1 Pimephales promelas | reverse complement strand
AGGATCTCCCCCCGACACACACACTCACACTCACACACTCCAGCGGCTCTAACACACAGATGGATCAGAACCAACAGGGCTGTGATTGACGACAGCGACAGACGACACCTTGTGCATTTCCTCTGCTCACAGCACACACACTGAGCCGCTCAGCAGGAGCTGTGTGTGTGTGTGTGTGTGTGTGTGTGAATAACTGCAACAAATGAGTAACACAATATTAACACTCTAGTAACTGCTATTAAAGGACTTTCACTTTTAAAATAACTTTTCCTGATAATTTTCTCACCCCCATGTCATCCAAGATGTCCATGTCTTTCTTTCTTCAGTCGAAAAGAAATTAAGGTTTTTGATGAAAACATTCCAGCATTTTCTCCATATAATGGACTTCAATGGGGTCCAAACGGTTCAAGGTCCAAAAGACAGTTTCAGTGCAAGGGCTTTAAACGACTCCAGACAAATCTTTACGAATCTTTTTCCGAGTCATTTGGTTGATTCAACTAACTAAGTGAACGAGTTGATTTGGGAAAAGATTCGTTCATTTTGATGAACGTGTTCGAAATGGAGAGTCACGAACGCGCGTCACAGAACAGAGCAAGGCGACCATTTGAGCTTATAAAACTTAAACTTTGTTATTTATTTATTAAATGAGCGATCATTTCACTTGATAAGATCCTTATTCATCGTTTGGAATCGTTTAAAGCCCTTTGAACAGTTTGCACTGAAACTGTCTTTTGGACCTTGAACCATTTGGTTCCCATTGAAGTCCATTACATGGAGAAAAATCCTGGAATGTTTTCATCAAAATCCTTAATTTCTTTTCGACTGAAGAAAGAAAGACATGGACATCTTGGATGACATGGGGGTGAGTAAATTATCAGCAAAAGTTGTTTTTTTCAAAAGTGAACTACTCCTTTAACTAACAAGAAACTCTGATTAATGAATTAGCATCGCTCACTATTAGCTAATCAATAACTACTATTGTCAAACTTCACTGAAGACTAAGAACTAAGAAAGTGAGATATTTCAAGCCTTTATTTGTTATAATTGTGATGATTATGGCTTACAGATATGAAAACATTTACACAATATTTTGGTTTTCATAAGCTGTAATCCATAATCATCACAGTTATAATAAATAAAGGCTTGAAATATCTCACTTTGCATGTAATGAGTCTATATAATATATTAGTTTCACCTTTTATTACTGAAATAAATCAACTTTTGCAGCATATTCTAATTTTTCAAATGTCACCTGTATTTATAACTCTTTCCACATTTGACTGCTTTTTGTTATTTTGTTAAGTGCATTAAAGCTAATAAATGCATATAATTAGGAAAACAACATCTTTGTGATATCACATTTTCAGATTTTTTTTTATACCACTCAGCATTGTCAGGCTTTGCTACCCAACAGATGCAGGGCTGTGTTATTGATAGAATAATTCGTTTTAATCAGAAGAGTCGATAGCGCACTCGTCCGCCGAGGCAGTCGCACACACTCCTCTGTGATCGTCAGTCTCATGCTGAGCATCTGTTATATTGCATTTCAGCATCCAGCACATATAACCCAACATCTGCGGCGTTTCCCTTAAGCGCTCCACCCGTCCCATTACACCCTCCACTGGCCTCTGAACACAACTGAGCACGGGACGACCCCTCTCAGACAACCGGCTTTACTAAATCTGCAATACACAGCTCAGAAAAGTGCGTATATATCCCACGTACCATTTATATCATATGCACGCAGAAACTATTTTTAGCGTATAAATGGCACGAGATATTAGAGACACAGTTTCATGAGACTTGGCTGGATCAGTACAGCACTTTCAATTATAATTTCTAATGCCAAATTTGGCTAACGCTTTATAGTCCAATTTCGACTAACTTTCTAAGTCTGCAACATTTCAACTAATTCTCCTGATCCTGAGAGCCTAATACTCTAAGGAGAGTTAGTCGACAGTTATATGCAACTTTTAGTAGCATCGAAATATAGTGTGACCAAAAATTTTCATTGCAAATTACATGATCGATTTAATCATATTCATTGAAAAATAGGAAGATTTTTTTGCTTTGATTACAGTATCTGACCTTTAATAATTATCATGGTCACAGTCACAGATTTGATTAGTGACCTAAACTTGTTTTCATTTTTCTTTATGCACTTTACATATGTATTGTAAATATAGATGATGAGAATAAGGCATTTTCATCATTATATATGCTATATTTCATTACATACAATATCACATATGATGATATATGATTTTATATATGTGTTATATATATATATATATATATATATATATATATATTAGGGCTGTCAAACGATTAATCACATCCAAAATAAAAGTTTGTGTTTACATATGAGGGTGCACTGTGTATAATTATTTTATACATATACACACACATGCTTTTATATATTTAAGAAATATTTTCACGTATACTGTATATAGATTTATATATAATGTATATTGTATATAAATATAAGTATTTTTATATA
>NW_024121388.1:4517418-4528088 GCF_016745375.1 Pimephales promelas | reverse complement strand
TTTACACACACAATCCTTTAGATGGAAAGTCATACATCATTTGAGATCATGCGTCTGAGAAAGAGTCTTGTCAAAGGGCACGTAACGAAATAAAGAAGATAAATGCAGCAAAATCCGAGAGCAAACAGACACGTCTGCGATCACTCGTTAGGCTAAATGAATATGATGTCTTTAACTAACTGACAGATTACTTAGCTGCTTGGATAGAGCTGTTTTCACACTTGGCGGGGGCTCTCAGGGGACGGTGACACAGTCGTCCCTTTGCCAGAGCTATTTTTCACTCAATTTAGCTCCAAATGATGGCTAACCTTGGGTTCTCCCTCTGGGCAAGGTTTATGCAATGATTAATGGCGAGTGTTTGGCCGCCTCCACCTGAGGGACCGGCCCATCTGCGGAGGGATGTCAGGTAGAGCCGGCGCCTGCAGGTGTGTGTGTGACGGTGAGTGGCAGCTTCGCTTCAGCGTCACGACCGCCGCGCCGGCTTCCCTCAGTGTCGGCTGTGCTGATCGCTAGCGTCTGCGCTCATTCTGTGTGTGTGTGTGGAGCAAAACCTATGCTTTGAGGGATACACGATGCACTGTTGGTCTTTGACTCGTACGAGATTTGTCATTTTTTATAGTGTTAAAGGAGTAGTTCACTTTTAAAAAAGCTTTTGCTGATAATTTACTCACCCCCATGTCATCCAAGATGTCCATGTCTTTCTTTCTTCAGTCGAAAAGAATTTAAGAATTTGCAGGATTTTCTCCATATAATGGACTTCAATGGGGACCAAACGGTTCAAGGTCTAAAAGACAGTTTCAGTGCAGCTTCAAAGGGCTTTAAACGACACCAGACGATGAATATGGGTCTTATCAAGCGAAACGATCGCTCATTTAAAAAATAAATAACAAAGTTTAAGTTTTATAAGCTCAAATAGTCGTCTTGCTCTGTTCTGTGATGCGCGTTCGTGACTCTCCTGTTCGAACTCGTTCATCAAAATGTATGAATCTTTTTTCAAAAGATTGGTTCGTTTTGATCATTTCCCTTATTCATCGTCTGGTGTCGTTTAAAGCACTGAAACTGTCTTTTGGACCTTGAACCGTTTGGACCCCATTGAAGTCCATTATATGGAGAAAATCCTGGAATGTTTTCATCAAAAACCTTAATTTTTTTTTTCGACTGAAGAAAGAAAGACACGGACATTTTGGATGACATGGGGTGAGTAAATTATCAGCAAAAGTTTTTTTGTTTTTTTTTAAGTGAACTACTCCTTTAAATGGAGGAAATGTTTATTGTGTAATTTATATTTAATTGCAATTTATTTATAATGTGTGACCCTGGATCTGCTGGGTTGGTGGGTGTTCATTAGCGAACTCTTTCGGGTAGTTTGCTTCAATAAACCGGTTCGTTTACATAATCACACAATGATGTCACAATATGCAATAATGTTATTAAAGCACCTAATAATGACATGAAAATGCATATATGTGACCCTGGATCACAAAACCAGTATATCTGTGGCAATGGCCAACAATACATATGGGTCAAAATTATGGATTTTTCTTTTTATGCCAAAAATCATTAGGATATTAACTAGTAAAGATCATGTTCCATGAAGATATTTTGCATGAATATTTTGAGTGAATGGTGCACAGTCGCCAACACAAACGCACAACTTTAAAGGCGATTTTCTCAATGTTTACATATTTTCAAATAGTTGTATTTCAGCCAAATATTGTCCTGTCCTAACAAACCACACATCAATGGAAAGCATATTATTCAGCTTTAATATGTGATGTATACATCAATTTTAAAAAATGTGACTGGTTTTGTGGTCCAGGGTCACATATTATAGAATACAGAATAACAAATAATAATTTCAAATGTAGTCACATTATTTTGTGTGATCAATATGAGTCTGTATAGCAAAGTTTCAAAACAGCGTGTCGGTAAAATTCAATGAAAAACTCTTCTAAATCATTTACTGATTAGTTTGTGTTAATTTGAATATTCAGGCCTACTAATACAGATGTTGTACCTATTATTAGCTGACATGATCTGACAATGAACAGTTTTATTTTTATATTAATTTA
The DNA here is from genome assembly GCF_016745375.1 of Pimephales promelas. The sequence continues at coordinate 4,526,016 of NW_024121388.1, read as the reverse complement.
CATTAACAAAGATGTAAACACCCCAATTGTATTGCTCATTGTTAGTTAATATTAGTTTCATTAACATGATGTCGAATTGTTTACATGACAGTGATACAAATGTTTTTGCGTTTTTCGTGTACCGACGACCACGTTCTTCGTTCACACAACTAAAAAGGCTGTATTATTCATGCCAGGCCAGTAGATGGCGATGTCACTTTCTAAAGAAACACTATAGACTGAACACAAAATACACATGCACATGACGCCACTGTTTTCACAAATTCACATTTGTGTAATTTAGATGAGACGATAACAGTCTTATTTACCCGTTTTCAAATGTTTGCGTTTTCAGGTCCAAAACGCAGTTGTAAATGATCGGCCAAAACACACCAAGAGTTCACAGTTTTTAGTTGAAACAGTGTTGTGTAAACAGCCACACTGTAAAAACTATTCTTGGTTTAAGTTAAAAAATTAAGTTGCCTGGTTGCCTTAATTTTAAGTTGATTGAAATGGAAAAAGTGAGTTAATACAATGAAGGAAAATGATTTAATCATCAGAAACTCAAAATAATAAGTTATCTCAACTACATAAATTATTTAAGTAGATTTGACAAAAGAAACAATGTTGTGATAACAAACCTTGAAAATATTTATTTTACAGTGTGTTATTCCTCATATAGTTAAAAATTACTTCAGTTATGTCATGTTCAACATTTTAAAGTAGTTTAAACTGCTAGAAAGTCAACACATAATGCCATAAAGCCGATAACAAATAAATACACTTTGAGAAGAAGTGATCAAAGAGACACTAAATATACACTGTAAAAAATATTTTCAAGATTTGTTATCACAACATATTTTCTTTTGTCAAATCAACTTTATAATAATTTATTTAGTTGAGATAACTTATTATTTTGAGTTTCTGATGATTAAATCAATCTCCGTCATTGCATTAACTCACTTTTTCCAGTTCAATCAACTTAAAATTTTAAGGCAACCAGGTTACTCTTTTAAGTTAAACCAACAATATTTTTTTACAGTGTAGTAATCACAACATTTTTTCTTTTGTCAAATCAACTTAAATAATTTATTTAGTTCAGATAACATAATTTTGAGTTTGTGATGATTAAATCAATCTCCTTCATTGTATTAACTCACTTTTTCCAGTTCAATGACCTTAAAATTTTAAGGCAACCAGGTTACTTCATTTTTTAAGTTAAACCAACAATATTTTTTTACAGTGGTAATCACAACATTTTTTCTTTTGTCAAATCAACTTAAATAATTTATTTAGTTCAGATAACGTATAATTTTGAGTTTGTGATGATTAAATCATTCTCCTTCATTGTATTAACTCACTTTTTCCAGTTCAATGAACATAAAATTTTAAGGCAACCAGGTTACTTACTTTTTTAAGTTAAACCAACAATATTTTTTACAGTGTTAAGTTTCTCGGAAACAAAACCTTCCCTATTCCCCCACATCCAAACAGCTGCCTGTCAACTGCTTATAATATCATATCAAATATCAGTTATCAAGACCAACCCAAACTGAGTGACAACTTTCTAAATAGTGATTTAGGTGTGTATTTTACGCATGAACAGTCTGTCTTCTTCATTCTGTCAAAGGCAAACGCCCGTTCCAGCGCAGATGCCGGTCGGACCGTAATCAGATTAGGGCTTTGGACAGGTTTACGGGCACTCGCTGTCAGCTTCACTCTGTGTGGAAATGATCTGATATGGCTCTTATAGTGATTAATGAGTGTGTTAATGATAGACACATCATCAGTGTCTGCTTGGCCGCTTCCAGCCTCTCGGATTTGCTCCGGGTTTGATGCCAAACGGTCAAACCCATCGAGTGCTGGTGTCGATCCTCCATCCAAACACGAGATTTTCAGTAGTCGAGCGCATGGAAGGTTTACGTCTTTTAAAGCTGAAGCGTGTCATTTTTTGATGTTAAGAGACAGCTAATATGCAGAGACACTATTTCTTTGATTCACCCGAAAGCAACAGCATTGGCCTGTGAGTTTAGGGGCGGGGCTATCAGAGAGTCTGACCAATGGCAGATGGGAAAGTGCTTGTGGAAACCTGTGAGAAAACAGTCATTATTTTCACAATTTTTTTAATTTGCCACCATTAGAGGCATATGCATTACACACTTCAGTTTTATGCAGGTTATGGTGTTATTTCAGTTTCTAAACAATTAATTCATATCTACTGTACACATTGTGTATGAGTTTTTTTCCGAGCTATCACGGAGGCCCGTTGCAACAACTTAAATAAATGCATGGTTGTAATTTACAGATTTCATTAAACTAACAAGTTGCCGACATTATTTGAAAAGTTCTGCTGATATATGATATATCATTTTAATATTGTGTGTGATTTAAACTGAAATTTCTCTAGTAATTTATTCTTAAAAATAAATAAATAATGTCTTGACAACTTTTGATTTCTGGTTCACAGCATGTTTTGCATTGCACTAGATAAGGAAGATACATTTCAAAAGTTAAAGTGTTGTTATTTTATGATTTTAGTAAAGGGAAAGACCGGCTAGTGTTTAATGCTGTTGTTTGACATGCTAATAAGCTGCATTTAGCTTGTGCAATTTGCTAGATGTTAATTGTAATGGATGAAGGAATGATTAATGGTTCAATCATATTATTTTGTAATCGACCTAAAAATGTGTGTTTATGCAACAAGTTCCTCTATGCATTGTTCATTGAGCATGATTTATAACTCAAAAATTTGATGCAAATTTGCATTATTTTTATACTTTTAAATTTTTTTATTATTATTATTATTTTATTTTATTATAAAATAGCCATACCACGCGTAGAACAAAAAACAGGCCCTACTGTAAAAATGAATGCACTTTATCTAATCCAAAAAAATTGTGGCAAAAGATTACAAGCAATATTATTAATTCAATTTAACAATAGAATTGAGTAATAATTAATCTGATTAATTCCTTCAAAGTTAACCATTTAAAATGAGCAAAACGTACCAAAAAAAAAAAACATTTAAGTCGCCATTATGGTGATCGGTGTTTGTTTTAAAATTACAGTTTTCTCCTTCTTGTTAACATCAGGTGTCTTCAATGTTGGCAATTTAAAATAAAAAGTTCTTAATTAATCTTTGACATCCTTCTGTTATTCAGATATTTTAGTTATATTTTTTGGTGCAAACTTTACTCATTTTAAATGGTTAACTTTTAAGGAATAATTTGATTAATTATTACTCGATACTAATTTGTTGAATTTAATTAATAATATTGTTTGTAATCTGTTGCCACAATTTTATTGATTCGATAAAGCATATTCATTTTTACAGTAATTCACTATATACAAACAATATAAGTAGCCTTAGGAAAACAATTGCATAATAAATCCTGAAACGTTCAACCGTACTTACTGTTCGACCCTTATACTCGTATATATACAGATATGAATTATACAGTAGCTCAGTACATTGTCAATGGGTGTTGATCCATATTCATTTGAAGCCACATGAAACTGCTTTCATCAAACGACATCAAGTTTCCCTCTGAGCAGCAGCCCGCACAATAGCATCGAGGAGATGCTTTTGTTTAGCGAGAAGTGTGTGTGTGTGTCAGTGAACAGGGTAAAGCCCTGAAAGCAGATAAAATCATATTTTGTCAGGGTGTGTTGAGCACACCGTCCCGCGGCACCGGACAGCACAATAGCCGGAGGCGTTTACAGCATCATAAATCAAAGGTATCCGCCGCGCGAGAGCAGCTGGCACATTTGCAAATAATTGTAATTATTAATCATGCTGATTTCACACCCTTCAAGCGGGCGCTGGGAGATCTGTGTGTCCCGGCGGCCCTGGCGCCTGTGTGTGTTTGATGATGCTGAGACACACACAAAGACTCGGCTGAGCTGCGGCGTGGCTCAAAACCGGAGAGAATAATGTGTGCGGCTGTACATTCATCATCATCACGCGGATCTGGAAGACTGGTGTTTGGTGTCACTGCCTCATCATCATATTCACATGCTGTCAAATGAGGATTATAAAGCCACTGGAAAATGCCATCACACACACACACACACACCTGTATACACTAGCAAGGGTGCGTTTTTGATCGGTTACAGCAAAACACATGCGGTGTTACTAAAGACCACATGCTGCTCAAAGAATCCATCATAGTTTCAAAGATATGTTAAAGAACTCTTTTCACCGCCGATAATAATCATAAATGTTTATTGAACATCAGATCATCATATTAGAGTGATTTATGAAGAATCACTGTAAAAAAATATTGATGGTTTAACTTAAAAAAGTAAGTAACCTGGTTGCCTTAAAATTTTAAGTTGATTGAACTGGAAAAAGTGAGTTAATACAATGAAGGAGAATGATTTAATAATTAGAAACTCAACATTTATCTGAACTAAATAAATTATTTAAGTTGATTTGACAAAAGAAAAAGTGTTGTAATTACTACACTGTAAAAAATGTTGTTGGTTTAACTTAAAAAATGAAGTAACCTGGTTGCCTTAAAATTTTAAGTTGATTGAACTGGAAAAAGTGAGTTAATACAATGAAGGAGATTAATTTAATCATCAGAAACTCAAAATAATAAGTTATCTCAACTAAATAAATTATTATAAAGTTGATTTGACAAAAGAAAATATGTTGTAATAACAAATCTTGAAAATGTTTTTTTTTACAGTGTGTGAATCTGGAGACTGGATGCTGATATTTACAGCTGTTTTAAATGATGATAATATTTAATATTGTTTTACTGTATTTTATCACCGCAAACTTTCGAATTAGAAAAACCCTGATTATTCTGATTATTAGTATTTAAACATCTTATCTTAACAGAATTTCAAATCTAACATTTTGAAGTCGATCCATCCCAGAACTTTTATGAAAATAGAAGAAATGTCCGTTCATATTCAAAGTCCATTATCCCTCGCTATCCTCGCTCCAGAGATTTATAAATGTTGTGCACCTTGTCTGAACGCTTATGTTCTTTCATCTCCTGCTGTGTCCGCATGTATGAATCAATGCCCTGTTCGCATATTTTGATTAGAAACCCCAGGGCATTTTCCTGAGAAAAAGTACTGTAATTTACCATAAATCATAATATGTCCTGCTACATTTGACCACCAAATTAAAGACCAAAGAAAAGTTGCTAAACCTTCAAGCTTCTGGTGATGACGATTCTTCAAATGATGAAACTGTTTACTTCCCAAAGACACATTTAGCAGTAATCTTACATTCGTATGGGAATATCAAGCTTAATTATCCCACTTTACCTGCACTCGAAAATATAACTCTTTTAATGAACATTAAAAAAAAAAAACATGGAAAGGTTTTCCACATGATTAACTTTATTTCAGCATTATGCAATTTAATGTACTTACGTTGGGTCAACTTAATGTATTGAGGTTGATTCAACTTATTTACTACACTGTAAAAAAATATTGTTGGTTTAACTTAAAAAAGTAAGTAACCTGGTTGCCTTAAAATTTTAAGTTGATTGAACTGGAAAAAGTGAGTTAATACAATGAAGTAGATTAATTTAACCATCAGAAACTCAAAATAATAAGTTATCTCAACTAAATAAATTATTATAAAGTTGATTTGACAAAAGAAAATATGTTGTGATAACAAATCTTGAAATTTTTTTTACAGTGTATGGTTGGGCACAGCTTAATTTAATATTGTCAGTGAATTTAAAAAGACTCCCTGATATGATTCAAGTATTCAAATTCATAATATTCATTCATCCAATATAATAAAATATATTTTAGTGTCACACTATTACATTTCTAGACTATTACCATGTATTAGCACCAATTGCGCTTGTTAACAACTTAAATTTCATGATTTACATGGCATTTTCTGTGATCATTACTGAATCAGTTTTCATCCTAACCAAATGCTCCACTCTTGTCCACAATGGTAACCCACTGTATTTTAAATGGTACTAATAATTGGAACGTAATTGAACATTAAACACAATTAGTGTTCAAAAAAAGTTCACAAAAAGTCTTCCCCTTTTCTCATTTTCTCAAAAACACATAAAATAACACTTAATTTAGACATTTATTCTCTCTTAATTCAGCCATATGCAAAGCATGCTGGGAACTAACAAGCAAAAGCAACACAAATGTTAGTTTACTTAATCCGTTTGAGTTGGATTACACTGTAAAAAAAATATTTTCAAGATTTGTTATCACAGCATTTTTTTTTTCTTTTGTCAAATCAACTTAAATAATTTATGTAGTTCAGATAACTTATTATTTTGAGTTTCTGATAATTAAATCAATCTCCATTGTATTAACTCACTTTTTCCATTTCAATCAACTTAGGCAACCAAGTTACTTCATTTTTTAAGTTAAATCAACAATATTTTTACAGTGTACATGGCAGTATGAAAACACAATATAACGATATAGCCTACATAAATAACAATATGAACTTTTGAATAAAGTGCACATATATTTATTTTACTAACACTATTGTATTGCGTTAACTTAACCTGTGTAATTTCCCACTTTACTTAATTATCAATCGTTAAACTAATGTAAAGGGTTTAATTTCGCGATTCAAAAAAACCCGGATGTGACGATTTCCAACGTATTGGATGAAGATGTCGTGTGAACAAGGTGGCAATTATGCTTAATAAGTTGGCTTGTACTTGCAGAGTTCCTGAAAGTCTTTTGGAGGACCAACACAACAGCAGAGATTAAGCAGACAGTCTGTAATACTCTATAATACTCTAATGAGGCTTAGTTAACATGTACTTGCAAAGTTATGTTCAAAAGGGACCATCAAAATAAAGCATGGCTGGTTCCACAGACAGGGTTTAGATTAAGCCAGGATTTGGCCTTAGTTCAATTAGGATATTTAAAGGGACAGTTCACCCAAAAATGAAAATGATGTCATTAATGACTCTCGTGTCATCCCAAGCCGGTCAGACTTCCGTTCATCTTCAGGACACAGTTTATAGATTTTAGATCTATTTTATAGATCTATAGGTTATAGATATTTTAGATTTAGTCCGAGAGCTTTCTGTCCCTCCATTGGAAATGTGTGTACGGTATACTGTATAAAGGAAATAAAGACATCATCACAGTAGTAAAGTCTGAATAAAGTCGTAGTTTACGTTATTTTTAGACCAAAATGTATTTTCGATGCTTCAAAACATTGTAATGATGTCACACGACTATACTGTAATGATGTCTTTATTTCTTGTTGAGTGTGTATAACACCTCTTCCCGTGGTAAAACCGCTGCATGTCTTCTTGCTTTATTGACACCGTTTCATTATCAGTCGTACAACATCTCAATTGATTTAATTAGATCCGTTTAAATGGTTGGAAAAACAGACCTGGATGTATTGTTTATAGATGTTGCTGCTTCGACAGATGTGTCCCCGTCTGCGAGTGTTTGCTGGGAAATCGATTGGGATGGACAGGATTGTTTCGCAGATGTGAGCTGGACTGTGTTGATTCAGTAAAGAAGGCGTCCAGCTCGCAGACTCCAGCGCACAGATGGCACACACACGCGTACAGTCGACACACACTCGCCAGCAGCGGGGCCACAAACTAAAGTTTTCACTCACTTGTGCAACCAAACCGTCCATGTGTTTCTCACATTAACAGTGTTTTATGTTCATCAGCAGTGAACACTGTAGAGTATTCCCCAAACGACTGATGAGATATAACCTGCACTCTTAGAGGAAATGGTTCTATTTAGAACCAGAAAATGGTTCCATCCCCCGCTTCATACACTCTTAGAAGAAAAGGTTCTATATAGAACCTTAAAAGGTTCTATCAGCGCTACGTATTTGGAACCCCTAAAAGGCTCTATACACTCTTAAAAAAGGGTTCCTCTGGGTTCTATATAGAACCCTGGGGTTCCATACTTGGCCAATAGAACCTTTTACAAAAAAATGGTTCTATATAGAACCATTTTGGAGTTCCATATATGAAGAAGGGGATGGAACCATTTCTGGTTCTAAATAGAACCATTTCTTCTAAGAGTGTATATGGAACTCCAAAACGGTTCTATATAGAACCGTTTTTTTGGTAAAAGGTTCTATTGGCCAAGTACGGAACCCCAGGGTTCTATATAGAACCCAGAGGAATCCTTTTTTAAGAGTGTATAGAGCCTTTTAGGGGTTCAAAATACGTAGCACTGATAGAACCTTTTAAGGTTCTATATAGAACCTTTTCTTCTAAGAGTGTGTACATTCATCATTAAAGAACACCAGCCAGACCAAAGTACACTCTTAGAAGAAATGGTTCTATTTAGAACCAGAAATAGTTCCATCCTCCGCTTCATATATGGAACTCCAAAATGGTTCTATATAGAACCTTTTTTTGGGTAAAATTTTTGGGTTCTATTGGCCAAGTATGGAACCCCAGGGTTCTATACAGAACCCAGAGGAACCCTTTTTTTAAGAGTGTATAGAACCTTTTAGGGGTTCCAAATATGTAGCGCTGATCGAACCTTTTATGGTTCTATATAGAACCTTTTCTTCTAAGAGTGTAGTGTCACAGAGCGACCCAATGCATGCGGGAAACCCGGGAAAACATTCCCTGGTCATTCCTGCCCAAAACCAAAAGGAAAAAAAGTGTG
>NW_024121388.1:4464918-4512418 GCF_016745375.1 Pimephales promelas | reverse complement strand
CATCTTTGTGATATCACATTTTCAGATTTTTTTATACCACTCAGCATTGTCAGGCTTTGCTACCCAACAGATGCAGGGCTGTGTTATTGATAGAATAATTCGTTTTAATCAGAAGAGTCGATAGCGCACTCGTCCGCAGAGGCAGTCGCACACACTCCTCCGTGATCGTCAGTCTCATGCTGAGCATCTGTTATATTGCATTTCAGCATCCAGCACATATAACCCAACATCTGCGGCGTTTCCCTTAAGCGCTCCACCCGTCCCATTACACCCTCCACTGGCCTCTGAACACAACTGAGCACGGGACGACCCCTCTCAGACAACCGGCTTTACAAAATCTGCAATACACAGCTCAGAAAAGTGCGTATATATCCCACGTACCATTTATATCATATGCACGCAGAAACTATTCTTAGCGTATAAATGGCACGAGAAATTAGAGACACAGTTTCATGAGACTTGGCTGGATCAGTACAGCACTTTCAATTATAATTTCTAATGCCAAATTTGGCTAACGCTTTATAGTCCAATTTCGACTAACTTTCTAAGTCTGCAACATTTCAACTAATTCTCCTGATCCTGAGAGCCTAATACTCTAAGGAGAGTTAGTCGACAGTTATATGCAACTTTTAGTAGCATCGAAATATAGTGTGACCAAAAATTTTCATTGCAAATTACATGATCGATTTAATCATATTCATTGAAAAATAGGAAGATTTTTTTGCTTTGATTACAGTATCTGACCTTTAATAATTATCATGGTCACAGTCACAGATTTGATTAGTGACCTAAACTTGTTTTCATTTTTCTTTATGCACTTTACATATGTATCGTAAATATAGATGATGAGAATAAGGCATTTTCATCATTATATATGCTATATTTCATTACATACAATATCACATATGATGATATATGATTTTATATATGTGTTATGTATATATATATATATATATATATATATATATATATATATATATATATATATATATTAGGGCTGTCAAACGATTATTCACATCCAAAATAAAAGTTTGTGTTTACATAATATATGAGGGTGCAATGTGTATAATTATTTTATACATATAAATACACACACACATGCTTTTATATATTTAAGAAATATTTTCACGTATATACTGTATAAAGATTTATATATAATGTATATTGTATATAAATATAAATATTTTATATATAAATAATATTTTTTCTTAAATATATATGTCTATGTCTACTTTTATTTTGGATGCGATTAGTCGCGATTAATCGCTTGACAGCCCTAAATATATATATATTAGAGCTGGGAAACAATTAATCGCGATTAATCGCATCCAAAATAAAAGTTTGTGTTTACATAATATATGTGTGTGTAGTGTGTATAATTATTTTGTATATATAAATACACACATATGCATGTATATATTTAAGAAAAATGTGTTATTAATATATCAAATATTTATATTTATGTATAATATTAATTTTATATAAATATATATAAAGTATATACATGCAAATATTTCTTAAATGTTTACATGCATGTGTGTGTATTTATATATACAAAATAATTATACACACTACACACACATATATTATGTAAACACAAACTTTTATTTTGGATGCGATTAATCGTTTCCCAGCCATAATATATATATATATATATATATACAGTATATATATAATGCATATAAATATTATCTATCTATACCCCTCATTCTAAGAAATATTTTTAAGGGCTTTTAGATCATGCTTAGAAATATACATATTCTGAAATATCAGCTGCAGTCTCATACACACACACACACTCACCCACAGCGATGTCTCTCCTCCGATTAGGTGAGCTCTCAGGAGGGCCATTGGGTACAAAACGTTAACATCTGGCATCCATTACAGGCCCAGATCAGTTGTGATTTGTCCATATGATGACTCTGGCCTATTCACTGACGACACACCAGCACTGCTGTCACTTCTGTTCACACCAGTGCACACACACACACACAGATCTTCATATTGTAGCTCAATGCCATTCAACATGCCCGCACTGTAAACTTTGTGAAACGATCAAATGCCTTTTTTTCACTAGTAACAAGAAAATGATCAATCAAACTCCTAACCGAGGTTGCTAAATTGGTCATATAATTTGAAATGAAAGGGTTTGCATTAGTCAACTATGAAAAATTACACATTTGATTTTACATGAGGAAAACGCTTTGCTGAGCTGATAGAAAACACAGTCATTACTGCTCATACTATTGCCATCTTTAACAAGATCTGATACAGTGATTTAAGGCGACAGCACGCCTAGCTGTGTTCGCAGCCTTATTGCTCTTTATGTTTATTAAAAGGGAAACAATGCAATTTACAGATAGCAGTAAATGACTAAATATTAATCACTTTCATTGTGTGTTTCCTCAGAAACATATTTGCAGAGGAAGTAAAATCCGTCTAGGATCCCTCAATTCATTGTAGGTTTGTTTTCACCAGAAACCATCTGTCATTTACATTTAAATGCTATTCAGATTCACCAAGTGTGACGGATTTCTTCTGGCACTGGGCCAGCGTCACTGCGCTCGCCAACTCGCCTGAAATAAAGCACAAACTTTAAACTTGCAGCATAAGATTTCATATCAGAAATCACACCAAATTTATGTGGATTTTCTTTTTCTTTTTCTTATAAGTTTAAAAGAACAGCATTTATTTAAAATAGAAACGTTATAAATGTCTTTACTCTCAATCTTGGTCAATTTAAAGCATAAAAGCGTTAATATCTTCTGAGTGGTATGTCAAGGTTTCCACAAAAATATGAAGCAGCAACTGATAATAATCAGAAATGTTTTTTTTAGCATCAAATCTTCATGTAAGAATAATTTCTGAAGGACAGAGTTATTTTAAATTCTAATAACATTTCACGATTTTTACATCACGCTTGGTGAGCGTAAGATACTTCTTTCTTAATAAAAATCCCAATTATTACAAACTCTTGACCAATGGTCAAATGCTCAAGGACACAGTGGCAGTAGTTCATCTGAATCAGGAACCAGTCCAGATCGAACTGTACTCTGCATACTACAACTATAATGAGCACTTGGAGCATAAGCTTGCATTGCACCATCTGCATCCATTGGTTTTTACCCCGTCCCACGTGTGGAGCGTTGGTTAAGCCAAACTGTCAGCGTCTCAGCGCTAACTAGCGTCTCTCTCAGCGGCCGCCGAGAGCTGACAGCCAGCCATTTACCAAAAGCCTGCATGATGTGCCCTAATTAGCGTACACCACTCCCCTTTGTGCGTGTGATTGAGTAGTAACTGTATCAATTTTGCTCAATCAGATTTGTTTGAGATAATGCGCCTCTGGAGAGGCGATCCATACGCTTGCCTAATGGAGAATCATCTCGCATTAATCCGCCGCTGGTACCAACCTGTGTTCAATGCATTCGTCTTAAGGCCCCATGCAATATGTACACGCATTTGACATTTTTATCTGACTTGTAAAGTCGATAACTTTTGAGTAAAACTGACAAATGAATATAAGAAATCCATGGTGTCTATTACTCTCATTGTGTGTGCCGACATGTCGAACAATGTCCCCTACAGTGAGGGGCACTGGCGTGCTTCTCTATGCCAAGACACGAGTTGGCACACACAGACATATCTTACATCTCGCTTTATCTGCATTTTCAAACTTTCTATCAGCTGTGCCACAAGGAATTAATGGTGCATTCACGTCACATGGGAATTACCATAACTGCGAGTTGCTGAGTGGTGACCTGCCTTTATCAAATTCGTAATTAAAAGTAGAAAATTCATAAACAGAAGTAAAAAACGATCATTTTCCATTAAAAACTCCCAGTTATGTGCCAAATATTGACAATACGGCATGTTTCACAGGGTTGGGGTTTGGTTTAGCTAGCAGATAGGAGTTAAAAGAAGGTGTAGACAGCGTCAGTCATTATAATCTGAACACACATCTGTATACTGTATCAGTGTATCAGCATCAGTCATTATAATCTGAACACACAGCTTCCCATCATGCCACTGATTGGATGAACAGTTTGTCCCACCCCCCAAAGTCCTGTCATTTGTGAAGCTGGACAGCCACAGTTCGACCAACTTACTCATATAGTTGTATCTGAACATTCAACTGCAATAGGAGAACGTGTTCAAGCAACTTCATTAAAATATTTAGGCAATGCATTCTTCTTCTTCGAGTGAACCCTGGTGACCCAACATCTTACAGAGCATGTTCACCTCATGCTCCATTAGCCGCGGCAGCTTTCAAGCATGTGTCGGACCACAATTTAAATAAACACACATCCGTTGATCACACCAACTCCCTAAAACCTCCCTCTCTGTGACCAGAAGGCCCGGGTGCCGCGAGGACCTCGCTCGTTGGCGGTTGACAATCAAGGACATTTCGTTTTCGCCAATATCAGGGCAGTAACATTCTCCCAGGGAGTCCCTTATCCATAGGCTACTGGCAGACAGACAAACACTCAGTGACAGCCATTTATGGCCAACTAGTGAACGCCATCTGTCAGACACAGTAGGAGAACATTACGGAGCACAGAACTGAGAGCCTCGCTCTTTTATGTTGTCGTATTTAGAGTAAAAAGGATGCCAAATGCTGACTTGGATGTTGTAGATTGACTAACACAAAAAGGATCTGCTTCTCTGTCATTTAGCTCCAGGGTTTGTGCTTTCTTGCTTAGTCTGTTTAGCTTGTAATTTGGTTATCCGCAATGAAGTCCTTCCAGGATGAACACTGAAGAATTATCCATTTAAATGAGGACATTACACTCTAAAAAATGCTGGGTTGTTTTAACCCAACTTTGGGTCAAATATGGACTAACCCAGCCGTTGGGTTAAATTTTTACATTACATTTTTAACCCAACATTTCGGGTTTGTCCATATTTGACCCAAAATTGGGTTAAAACAACCCAGCATTTTTTAGAGTGTATGCTTGAAGTTTCTGCCCTGTAACGGAAGAATGGCGGTGTTGTAAGCGGGTGTGCGATGCGCAAAAGTACTTTGAATTAATAAAGCCGCTCCAGGCCAGTACAAATGGTGGGCTGATTTCCACCTACGTAGCGTTTAAAACATACACTGTAAAAGAAAAAACGATTCTGTCTTTCTAAATTAAAAAAATTTCACGTTTTAAATTAAATGCGTTCCTTGCCGTTTCAACGTTGCAATGTCTGAGTGAAAACCGCTTCTACACCATTTTTTCGCCAGTGAACAATAGCGAATGTGGACAGTGCCGCTTTAACTGCACAATTAACATGCAAATGAGCGGTGACACTAATGGCTGTTGCAAAACGCTCTTATGATGGAAATATGCTTTCTGTTTTGGCTGTATGGGATAAACATTTGTCTATGAAATCAGCTGATGACAGGCCTTAGGCATTCCCCGGGGGCAGCGCAAAATGGCTCATGCACCTGCCACCTAATTCAGCCCGGGACATGGACTGGAGTAACTGGCAGGCATAATGAACTGCATTCATCCTGTCAGCAGAGTCAATAACTTATCCCCTCAACTGCTTTTGTTCTAGATGAAGCTTGCGGGTTCCTCCGATGTGCCCCATGCCCTTATTCAACTGAAATTTATTTTCAATTGCAGCCCCCGGTGTCGCCCGGCACAAGCCTGGCTTTGACGGGACTCTCTTTAGCCCTGGGCCTGGAGCATTGTTAGCGGCCGCGTCCATTGTTCGAGACCTTTGAGCGGTCGGATTGGTAATAAGGCCACTCTCGAAAGTGTAAAATCTCAAGTGTTTCCAGTAACAGGTGTGTCCACTGACGAGGACTACCCATTTGTCATGTGTGGAATGAAAGGCCTCCACTTAGCGTAGCTGTCTTTTGGACAGCGGCCGCAGGGAAATTACCCGGGAGCTCGGGAGTCTCTTTCAACCCCGCTTGACCCCTCCGAGTTTACGGCTGGCAATCTGCTGCCTTAGTGGACTGAAGCGTCTGTGCTACTTGCAGTTGAGTAAATGGGCGCAAGGATTTTTCAACAGGTAAAGTCTGAGTTCAAATCTTTGGTCTGGAAAATTCACACATTTAATGCTAATGAGTTTGAGGTAGGTTTAGGTGGTTAGGGTTATAGGTATAGGTACTGATAACGTACTATGCCAAAGGGAACTTTACTGGATCCATACCTTGGACACCTTACATCCTAAAGGTTTAAATGTGGACTTTGACATGAGTGTCATGCTTTAGTCATAGCTGTATTGATTTTTTGTTCCTTCTTTAAGTCTTGAATACTGCAGTTTATGACGGTGTTTCTGATGTTTTTGCAGTCTCCATGTACTTATATTGTAAGCAGGAATGAATGTGTGGATATATTTGTATATGTACCTATATTTGTGTATACTTTTTGTATATATTCACGTCTGTTTCTTGTATTTTTCATTTTTTCACTTCTTCACTTAAGTGAAGTTAGGGTTCATCACCTTAAAAAACTACAACTCCCACCAGTGGACTACAACTCTCCCTACCTAGCCTCTGCAGGTGTGGGTTATCACTGTTGATTGTCCTAGTGGAACATAGTCAAATGGAAGGTAACATTTTGTTTGTGTATGCCCTGAGGATGGTTGTATCACCGAAAGCTTGGCATTAAATTTGGCTTGAAGGACTCAAGTGTGCAGACAATTTGTTCTTTTGGTTGTCTAGGGTTATAGGTTTAACGTTTTTTGAGTTAGGGTCAATAGGTAGAGTCAACAGTGTAACTAAAAATGTTAATTAATGCACATACTTTAAATTCACCAACAAAGTATATATCACATGGTTAAGCACATAGTTATACAAATGAGCAGCTGAGCCGAGTTTCGTTAACCCGAACATTGGAAAACTATCTCAACTTGCTGCAAACAAACATCTTATCATAACAATCAGAATGGTTAATGAAGCACCAGCAGGAAAGGAGTTTATTAACCACCAAACTGTAATTAAAGGAAACAAAGGGAGAGGCATGGAGCGAAAAATACCATGAGGCGTTTAATTTCCTTTCGAGCGAGTGTGTGAGAATTGCTTTGCGCAGAGCTCTCATTGGCTACATCAGCGGTCTCACAGATGCTTTTTTGGAAGACATAACACATAAACACAGACTTTGACAAATGACAGATTCTGACTCCAGAAGCGCACCATAGTTACCGCATGCTGCTTTCCATCGCTAGCCTGCAGCTTTTAGCCACTTTTTGGAAGACAAAACAATCGAGAAGCAAGAGATAGACTTTGCTAATACTGTAGTAACGCTACCTTTGCCACATAACTGTTTGCAAAGTCACCAGATTATTAATAAATATTGCAGTATTTAAATGATTTATCTGTGCACATTGTTACTTTTTTTAAATTAATGTGCCCTCATAATCTTGAATCAAAATAACTTCCCCTACCTTATCTGATGACACAACACAGTCTCAACACAGTCTCATGAAGATGCGTAGCCTATCTATACCACGAATGTCATTTCTCGTGGCATTTATACGCCAAAAATGGTTTTTGCATGCTTATGCTAAGGGGGGAGGGGGGTGGGGAGTTCGTGCGTATTATACGACAAAAAGTGCATATCATATGCACGCTAAAAAAAGCGTACCATACACACGTAAAAACTGTTTTTGGTGTATATGCCACGAGAAAAGACATTCGTGCTATAGATACGAACTTTCTTGAGATCGGGCATCGGGCTGATGCAACGGTGCATGGGCGGGACAATCTGTCACTCAAATGAGAACGACCAATAGCAAACAACAACCATCCAATCAAATGTGGACAAAATCAAGTCTACTAAATCAACAGTAGAGAAGAAACTCTTCCATTTCATGCCAACTTTGTTAAAGCCTCAGGTCGTGGTGGATGATAAAATGACCTAGAATCATATAGCCAGATAGCCTTATAACTATAAAAAGAGACATTTATTGGGATGGCTATTTTCCCCACCAAAAACATGGTATCACTAATATTTTTAGAAAATGTAAAATGCTTTTCTAAACGCCTCATTTAAAGATTGTTTGATATTTTCATTCTTGCGTTAGGCCTATGTGAATGATTTAGAACAATTTTCTGAAACTAACCCTGATTGGTCAACGTCGGTTGAATCATCAAATAGTGTATACGAATTCAACACAATGATCGTAGTTAGCTCAACTCGTAAAAAAATACACCCTTGTCTGTTCGAAGGGTTTCAAATATATCTATATTTTACTGTAGGCTATTTTTTATTGATGATGTTTCAAGAAAATGACATATACAACATTAGGGGAAAATGGGAAAGGGGGAGGGAAGCAATAGAAATAAGTTATTTTGGGGCAAGTATTTCACATAGGTTCAGTACTGTACAGTCATATTCTGTCTAAATCCATTACCAATCCAATAAATCCATTTCTTCCAGTATTTTAGAAACAGGTCTTTTTTAAGTCTAAAAACAAAAGTCAAATCTTCCATATTGTAGCCTATATTTCTTTAACAATTTCCATTCACCAAGTTAGGAGTTGTCCTGACTTGTAATAGCCTACTCTTCTTACATAGCCTACTATATTAACAATACATCTCTTACAACACAGTGTGCGCAATGTTACCAAAATACAATGTTGTGAAATCTCTTTCATATCATAAAATCTTTTGGATCTCCATCAAACCCATATTCCAGAAGGGTAATATTTTGGGCAACTCCAGAATACATGAAGATGGTCAACATCGAAATGTTTTTTTACATGTACTGTTACATTATTCTCCTTGACTTACTTCACGTGGAGTTCAACATGGAAGCTCTTGATGAATCTGGCCTTCTTTCTCTGTTTTATAGGCTACTGAATTGTGATAAATAAATATATTATATTCCACCATCTATAAAAGTGATTAGGGAGCAGAAAAAAATGTTACAATTTACATAAAACCAAATCTATCCAAAAAACAAAAACAAACTTCTGCATTATTTCAAGCTGTGCTATTTCGTTCAGGAATTGCGAACTTATTGTAACACGAACTCTAATAATCAAGCGATCTATGCTAGAACACAGTTCCTTAACTTTAACTTCAAATAATTATAATTCGCTGATTCTGAAAATCAGTGGATAAATGAATGCTTTGCACAGTAGTACGAATCCAATTACGCAAATGCCCATTGCCAACGCGGCGTTTCTCAAGCGCGCGCCGCGGTCCCTCCATCTGCCTCGAGCACTGGCCAGTGTTCACACACCGTTTGTAGTTCCTAAAAACAAAGTGTAAAACTAGCTCGCCCAGGCTCTTCTTGTTACTTGTCTAAAAAGGGGCTTGAGCCCCTCAACGAGTTAGTTACAAAGAGCTTTTTAATCCTTCGCCTCATTTACATCCCTCAAGAATAGAGTCCTGAATATCTAATCTTCTGCATTTAGGCTCCTGTAATCCGCACGCGCTCTCTGATGTTTTCTTCTCCCATTCCCACATGAACAATTAACTTGTAATCTCTACAAACATACATTCAGCTGCTGTCTGTGAAAGCACCCGAGGGACTAGCTTTGTGTTTCATATGTGTCCAGTGCAACTTTATGATTTACTTCTGCCGCTGATAAATAGGAAATATTATCATTTCTACCAAGATTTCCATTCAGCAATCGTCATTAAAGAAACTTAACAGAATAGATTAACCAAATAAAGCATCGTGTGCCTCACAATAAAAATATAAAACATAACAGCTTATGATTATTATTATTATGTTAAAACTGTTCTTCTTATTAATGGCTAAAAACATTACAGCCTGTTTTTTCTATAGGCTGCTCGTTTTTTAATCATCACACCAGTGAAAAAGATTTTCTCATGAAATTCATTTTGCTGTCACAACTCTCAGAAAGAAATATGAGTAAAAGTACCGTGTGATTTTTATTTTGTTGCTATCATTGAAACCGTATTTTGTAATTTTCGTTCACATTCAGACGGCACGTTTTATAGCTTGCACACATTACATGTTTTAGCACATTCCGTCTTTTTTATTTGCTTTCTTTGTTTCATTTTTATTTCTTTTTTAATTAAAATAGGAATTAATGCTTGCATGTAAATATACATTTGAGTAATATTAATTAACTACGTATACAATGGGGTTTTGGATTAATATTAGGTTTGTTTTAGGGTTAGTTGCATGTAATTGTGCATTTTTTTATATTTATTACTATGTAACATAACAATGACACTGCAAAATAAAGTGTTAATTAATTTATATGTTGAGCGCCAAGGAAATGATTTCTGTCTGTGACGAATTATATTTTGAAACTTTTTTTTTGTAGGCCTATATTAAATTGCTTTTTATTTTGCAAACAGATAATTATCTCTATATTCAATAATATTTTTAAATATGTAGGAGCGGACTGATCATTAGCTATTATTGTCAAATGCAGTTGTAATAACTATAATGCACAATACATGTAATACGCACAACACGTTACAAAATATACAAAACAAAACAATCTTTTTTTTTCTTTTTTTACAGCAACGTTTTATTGAAATTTCATCCAGGAACACTGGGCAATAATAAATATCTCATTTGTCAACAAGAATGTACAAAAATAAAGACCACGGCAATCTCTCTGGAATAACAAAATTTTCCCAGGAAAAAGGATCATGCTCATGCTGAAGAGTTTCAAATAAAGATATACGACACACTGAAGGTTCAGCTATTACTCGGGCAGACAATGGATGAATCAAATAATCGAAAGAGAGATATCATCATCATCATCAGAACAACACTCTAATGCGAACTAAATCCACAGTCGTACAGTTTCCATCTGAAATGCCATTTCACAATCCTTGTTACAAGGAACATGTGGGTTTCGTCTTTTCACGCCCTTTGCCGAAAGACACATGCACGCGACTCATCATCACATCACATGATCAACAGGTAGCCTTACGCAACTTTACCATGATAGACACATTCTGCGCCAAAACGCATAGAGATGGGTAACACTTTATTTTACAACGTCTTTACATGTAGTTACTATAAATGAATCTAACTCTAAACCAAACCAGACCGTAATCCCATAGTTAATATTACTCAATACTTACATGTGTCACTGTTATAAAGACACCTTAAAATAAAGTGTTACCGAGATTTGTAACGCTGAAGCACACACACAGCAGATCCCACATCAATGTAGCCTAGGTTCATTTTTGGCGGACAATCTGGTTACCAAAGTAAGCTCGCGCAAGGGGAGTGCTCGCGTTTCCAGGGCAACTTCAAACACATAAGATTCCATTTCGAATAGAACAATTTACTCTCATTTACAGTGAATGTACACGGAGCCTCGCGCGGCCCCTGACGTTATTTACAGTGCGTTATGCAGCACATACTCCATAACCTTACAAAGCAATCAATGAGATCCTTGTTACAAGGACGAAGTAGTGTATTTGTAAGGAGGGCTAAAACAATCAAACAACCAAACAGACAGACAGACAGAGCATGCAAAGTCCAGTCCACAATGCACACTTCACTTCATCACGTCCTTGTTTTCCGTGGAAAGCCTCGTGAGTCCCGTGGAGGTGATGGGCAGGTGCGGGGGTGGAGGCACCTGGCAGATAGTGCAGGGGCACGGCAGGCCCGACCAGTGCTGGAAACTGCCCCCGAGGTGCAGAGGGGGCGCGGGGGTGCTCTTCATCAGAGAGTGCGGGGCCCTGATGGATGTAAGTCCCGGTAAACTGGTCGAAAGCGTCGAGGAGGTGGAAGAGGACAGCGCGCTCCCGAGGAGCGGGTGATGCACCTGGTGTGCCGTGCTCGCGGAATGCGCGCCGCCGTGGCTCACCGTCCCGCAGTGAAACGCCGAGTGATGTCCTCCGTAAATCTCGCCCACGAGCCGCTTCATCTCGTCCAGGGAGCTGGTCAGCATTAAGATGTAGTTTCTGGCCAGCAGGAGGGTGGCGATCTTGGAGAGCTTCCTCACGGACGGCCCGTGCGCGTACGGCATGACCTCCCGGAGCCCGTCCATCGCCAGGTTCAGGTCGTGCATGCGCTTGCGCTCGCGCCCGTTGATCTTCAGGCGCAGTTGCTGGACCTCCTGCTCGGTGACTTGCTTCTTCAGCTTGTACTTGCTGCCGGAGGGCGATTTGGACAGGTGTTCGCTGCTCATCTTCTGGAGCAGCTCGTTCTGCGTGGAGGACACGGAGTTCAGGCGCGCGTCCTGCGGGTGGAGGAGGTGGTGTTCGCGGAGGAACATCTCATCCATGTCTGGAGAGGAGGCTCTGCTGGAGCTCGTGTCCGAATTCATTTTTTTATGTCTGAGCTTGTGTAGGAGGTTGTCTTTCTCTTGTCTTGTTTTTATTTCAAGTCACTCCTGCTTGATCACCTGATTTATCCCACCGGAGCCTCTCTCTCCCTCTGTGTGTGTGTCTGTGTCTCTCGACCGAGGCCGTGTCGCCTGGTTTGCTCTTCTCTCTCGCTCTCTGTATGTGTCTGTGTCTCTCTCTCTCTCTCTCTCTCTGTGTCGACCGAGGCCGTGTCGCCTGGTTTTGATCTCTCTCGCTGATGAACTCTCTCGATCTGTGGAGTCGCATCACAGGACTCAGTATTTATAGCGCTGCTCGACAGGGGCCAAACAAAAGGAGCCCCTCTATTCATAACGGCCTTGTTAGGATGACGTCCCCATTATCTGGAGCGGTGTGCTTTGACTGTCCCATTGACCAGAGGAGCATCTATTCATATTCATTGTAAGGACGCCATGGGGGGACACTTCAGCCCGGGAGCCTCCGAAACTTTGCAAATACTTCTCCACACTTAAGAACCGATGCCGGGTCAGTCACAACACACCTTGCACCATTCACTGATTATGTATGCAATCACAAAATAGGCACACTGTGTTTGTTGGTATGCGCGTGATAGGATAGGAATATTTTGTTATTATATTTTTTTTCGTGCATCTAAAATAATATTAACAAGCATGATTAGATTAAGTATGATTCTACAGATTAGATGTGTATGTGTGTTACAAAGATTAATCCTGAATGGATATTGTCATTTTTTTAATGCAGTATATATTTTGTTAATTTCATAATTAGTTTTCATAATTGCTTTGGTGTGTCTGTGCAATTACATTTCTTTAAAAACAAGGTAAAGATAAACAAATTAGTTCTAAATTTAATAATAATAATAAAACAATGTCAATTATAATCACCTGAACTGAATGAAAACAGAATTCAGTATTTAGTCGATTTTAAACTTACTTTAGCCTATTATCTATGACAAAATTCTGTAACTTTATTATGAATCTATATGTGTTATAGCAACTAATTAATATTGTCCTTGAGTTTATGTAAATTTCTGATTATGATTATGATTAGGATTAATATTAACAGATATAGATTTAGCACTGAGTATTCGCTGTAAATGCTGTCTGACATGTTTAATTAGTATATGAAAAAATGCTTTTACTGATTTATGCCCACTGAAAATGCATAATTACAAAATCTTTTGATTTAATTTTGTCGTGCATTACAAGCAGAGCAAATATCATTTATATATTGGTAAGATAAATATGAAATATGTTTAGCTTATTAAATAATTTTTCATTGGCAGATGATCATTACTCATATCTTCATTATCATCTGGTTTATATGAAACAAACAAAGTCAAGCCTTGTCTCATAATTATGAAAACAATCAACATTTCTGTGTACAAAGTAAAACAAAAGTCTAAACTGATCTGAACATCACAGAAATGGAAGAAAGATGAGAAAGTTTTTGCAGGATAAAAACAGTGCTTCCTCTCATCGTCTCGCTGGTTTTCCACAGCAATAAAATCCCTGCACAAAAAGAGTGAAAACATGAATTCACGGCACCACAGAGGAAGTTGAAAGGGAATCGTTTCTCATAAAGGTGCTGCAATGCAAAGAAAAGCTCGGGACTGCTTTACTCTCTCTTGGTGGCATTTGAAAGTGTAAAGCTTTGAATACCAATTGCTTGAACTGGACATATGTGAATCCTTTTTAATCCTACTAATCCTGTCTCCAAGTGTTTCTTTGTCTGTGGGGGCGACCACATAGATCTAAGTGAAAGTGTTCCTAATCCGGCCAATGTGGAAAAATGTCTCAGTGTGTGAGCGGAGGAGAGAGGGAAGAGACGGAGGGGGAGAGAGAGAGAGAGGGGGGGGGGGGGGATGAGGTGGCCGATACGGGGATGTAGAGAGGCGGGGGGTCTCATTTACTCACTGCTGCCCCGAGGAGGAAACCCAAACAGCAGGACACCATCCCAGAACCGGGACCTCACTACAGAAGCACTCAGGCTTTACAGCAAACACACTCGTCTTATTCCTGTTCCTAAAATACACTGTAAAACACAACGCTTTATTCTGATGATCTGATGTTTGACTGATGTCAACTAACTCTCATTAGAGTATTATAGAGTATTATTACTGTCTTTAATATCTGATAACTCTTTATTTTGATGATCCGACGTTTGACTGATGTCAACTAACTCTCATTAGAGTATTATAGAGTATTAGACTGTCTTTAATATCTGATAACTCTTTATTTGATGATCTGACGTTTGACTGATGTCAACTAACCCTCATTAGAGTATTATAGAGTATTAGACTGTCTTTAATATCTGATAACTCTTAATATCTGATGATCTGACGTTTGACTGATGTCAACTAACTCTCATTAGAGTATTATTAGACTGTCTTTAATATCTGATAACTCTTTATTTTGATGATCCGACGTTTGACTGATGTCAACTAACTCTCATTAGAGTATTATAGAGTATTAGACTGTCTTTAATATCTGATAACTCTTTATTCTGATGATCTGATGTTTAACTGATGTCAACTAACCCTCATTAGAGTATTATAGAGTATTAGACTGTCTTTAATATCTGATAACTCTTTATTCTGATGATCTGATGTTTGACTGATGTCAACTAACCCTCATTAGAGTATTATAGAGTATTAGACTGTCTTTAATATCTGATAACTCTTAATATCTTATAATCTGACGTTTGACTGATGTCAACTAACTCTCATTAGAGTATTATAGAGTATTAATACTGTCTTTAATATCTGATAACACTTTATTTTGATGATCCGACGTTTGACTGATGTCAACTAACCCTCATTAGAGTATTATAGAGTATTATAGACTGTCTTTAATATCTGATAACTCTTTATTCTGATGATCTGACGTTTGACTGATGTCAACTAACTCTCATTAGAGTATTTAGAGTATTATTAGACTGTCTTTAATATCTGATAACTCTTTATTTTGATGATCTGACGTTTGACTTATGTCAACTAACCCTCATTAGAGTATTATAGAGTATTATTAGACTGTCTTTAATATCTGATAACTCTTTATTTTGATGATCTGACGTTTGACTGATGTCAATTAACTCTCATTAGAGTATTTTAGAGTAGTATTAGACTGTCTTTAATATCTGATAACTCTTTATTCTGATGATCTGATGTTTGACTGATGTCAACTAACTCTCATTAGAGTATTATAGAGTATTATTAGACTGTCTTTAATATCTGATAACTCTTTTTTGATGATCTGACGTTTGACTGATGTTAACTAACCCTCATTAGAGTATTATAGAGTATTATTACTGTCTTTAATATCTGATAACTCTTTATTCTGATGATTCGACGTTTGACTGATGTCAACTAACCCTCATTCGAGTATTATATAGTATTAGACTGTCTTTAATATCTGATAACTCTTTATTCTGATGATCTGACGTTTGACTGATGTCAACTAACCCTCATTAGAGTATTATAGAGTATTATTAGACTGTCTTTAATATCTGATAACACTTTATTTTGATGATTCGACGTTTGACTGATGTCAACTAACCCTCATTCGAGTATTATATAGTATTAGACTGTCTTTAATATCTGATAACTCTTTATTCTGATGATCTGACGTTTGACTGATGTCAACTAACTCTCATTAGAGTATTATAGAGTATTATTACTGTCTTTAATATCTGATAACTCTTTATTCTGATGATCTGACGTTTGACTGATGTCAACTAACTCTCATTAGAGTATTATAGAGTATTAATATACTGTCTTTAATATCTGATAACTCTATATTCTGATGATCTGACGTTTGACTGATGTCAACTAACCCTCATTAGAGTATTATAGAGTATTATTACTGTCTTTAATATCTGATAACTCTTTATTCTGATGATTCGACGTTTGACTGATGTCAACTAACCCTCATTAGAGTATTATATAGTATTAGACTGTCTTTAATATCTGATAACTCTTTATTCTGATGATCTGATGTTTAACTGATGTCAACTAACCCTCATTAGAGTATTATAGAGTATTATTAGACTGTCTTTAATATCTGATAACACTTTATTTTGATGATTCGACGTTTGACTGATGTCAACTAACCCTCATTCGAGTATTATATAGTATTAGACTGTCTTTAATATCTGATAACTCTTTATTCTGATGATCTGACGTTTGACTGATGTCAACTAACCCTCATTAGAGTATTATAGAGTATTATTACTGTCTTTAATATCTGATAACTCTTTATTCTGATGATCTGACGTTTGACTGATGTCAACTAACTCTCATTAGAGTATTATAGAGTATTATTACTGTCTTTAATATCTGATAACTCTATATTTTGATGATCTGACGTTTGACTTATGTCAACTAACTCTCTTTAGAGTATTATAGAGTATTAAACTGTCTTTAATATCTGATAACTCTTTATTCTGATGATCTGACGTTTGACTGATGTCAACTAACCCTCATTAGAGTATTATAGAGTATTAGACTGTCTTTAATATCTGATAACTCTTTATTCTGATGATCTGATGTTTGACTGATGTCAACTAACCCTCATTAGAGTATTATATAGTATTAGACTGTCTTTAATATCTGATAACTCTTTATTTTGATGATCTGACGTTTGACTGATGTTAACTAACTCTCATTAGAGTATTATAGAGTATTATTACTGTCTTTAATATCTGATAACTCTTTATTTTGATGATCCGACGTTTGACTGATGTCAACTAACTCTCATTAGAGTATTATAGAGTATTAGACTGTCTTTAATATCTGATAACTCTTTATTCTGATGATCTGACGTTTGACTGATGTCAACTAACCCTCATTAGAGTATTATAGAGTATTAGACTGTCTTTAATATCTGATAACTCTTTATTTTGATGATCTGATGTTTGACTGATGTCAACTAACCCTCATTAGAGTATTATAGAGTATTATTACTGTCTTTAATATCTGATAACTCTTTATTTTGATGATCCGACGTTTGACTGATGTCAACTAACTCTCATTAGAGTATTATAGAGTATTAGACTGTCTTTAATATCTGATAACTCTTTATTCTGATGATCTGATGTTTAACTGATGTCAACTAACCCTCATTAGAGTATTATAGAGTATTAGACTGTCTTTAATATCTGATAACTCTTTATTCTGATGATCTGATGTTTGACTGATGTCAACTAACCCTCATTAGAGTATTATAGAGTATTAGACTGTCTTTAATATCTGATAACTCTTAATATCTGATAATCTGACGTTTGACTGATGTCAACTAACTCTCATTAGAGTATTATAGAGTATTAATACTGTCTTTAATATCTGATAACACTTTATTTTGATGATCCGACGTTTGACTGATGTCAACTAACCCTCATTAGAGTATTATAGAGTATTAATATACTGTCTTTAATATCTGATAACTCTTTATTTTGATGATCTGACGTTTGACTGATGTCAACTAACTCTCATTAGAGTATTATAGAGTAGTATTAGACTGTCTTTAATATCTGATAACACTTTATTCTGATGATCGATGTTTGACTGATGTCAACTAACTCTCATTAGAGTATTATAGAGTATTATTAGACTGTCTTTAATATCTGATAACTCTTTATTTTGATGATCTGACGTTTGACTGATGTTAACTAACTCTCATTAGAGTATTATAGAGTATTATTAGACTGTCTTTAATATCTGATAACTCTTTATTCTGATGATCTGACGTTTGACTGATGTCAACTAACCCTCATTAGAGTATTATAGAGTATTATTACTGTCTTTAATATCTGATAACTCTTTATTTTGATGATCTGACGTTTGACTGATGTTAACTAACTCTCATTAGAGTATTATAGAGTATTATTAGACTGTCTTTAATATCTGATAACACTTTATTTTGATGATTCGACGTTTGACTGATGTCAACTAACCCTCATTCGAGTATTATATAGTATTAGACTGTCTTTAATATCTGATAACTCTTTATTCTGATGATCTGATGTTTAACTGATGTCAACTAACCCTCATTAGAGTATTATAGAGTATTATTACTGTCTTTAATATCTGATAACTCTTTATTCTGATGATCTGACGTTTGACTGATGTCAACTAACCCTCATTAGAGTATTATAGAGTATTATTAGACTGTCTTTAATATCTGATAACTCTTTATTCTGATGATCTGATGTTTAACTGGTGTCAACTAACCCTCATTAGAGTATTATAGAGTATTAGACTGTCTTTAATATCTGATAACTCTATATTCTGATGATCTGACGTTTGACTGATGTCAACGAACCCTCATTAGAGTATTATAGAGTATTATTAGACTGTCTTTAATATCTGATAACTCTTTATTCTGATGATCCGACGTTTGACTGATGTCAACTAACCCTCATTAGAGTATTATAGAGTATTATTACTGTCTTTAATATCTGATAACTCTTTATTCTGATGATCTGATGTTTAACTGATGTCAACTAACCCTCATTAGAGTATTATAGAGTATTATTACTGTCTTTAATATCTGATAACTCTTTATTCTGATGATCCGACGTTTGACTGATGTCAACTAACTCTCATTCGAGTATTATAGAGTATTATTAGACTGTCTTTAATATCTGATGATAACTTTTTATTTTAATGCTCCTCAACAGATATTCTACTGACTATATGTAACTTTACAATTACTATTTGATTGACCCTAACAGTCTAGTAATACTCGAATGAGAGTTAGTCGACATAAGTCTAAAGTGGAACATTGAAATTTAACTTAAAGGTGCAATACCTACAATTTTTGCATTAAAATATACCAAAATCACAAGGCCAGTGTTATATATTTAGTTAAGATGATAACTTACAATATTCCAAATGTTTCAAACAATGTTTAAATCGCGAGAAAATTGAGATTTTAACCAAGGAAACGGGGCGTGTGAGCAGGGGTGAGCTGGGAGTCGCCAGTCAATCGCGTCATATCCGCTTACCTCGGTTTCCGCTCGTACTGCGTGTAGTCCTGGACAAATGTGGAAGTTGTAGTTGTGCGTTAGCGTCTATCAAGCAACAAACGTCACCTTGTTTCGCGCATTTGTTATGGAATGGAGCACAATTATTCTTTTCATTTATTCTGGGAATGTGAACTGTTGGCTGTAAAGGGGGTCGCAACCCGGACGAGAAGCGCCGCGCCACGTTTAGGACAACTCCACAGTAACGTTATCGAACACCGGACGCGCACTGTCTCATCAGTGTTTGGCCAGCAATATTGTTATGTTTAATGAGAGGAAATGAAGATAATGTCTGTTCTATGTTATGATTGTACTGTACAATTAAATACAA
The DNA here is from genome assembly GCF_016745375.1 of Pimephales promelas. The sequence goes on along the minus strand of NW_024121388.1, from coordinate 4,492,832 downwards.
TCGTTGCTGAGTTTGCATTCTGAAAACTTTACCTCAGAGCATCCGTTCACTGAATGAATTGAGAATCTCACCTAAAAAAATCTAATAACATCAGCAATTGTCATTCAAGCAGCTGATTTCTGTAAATGAATGCAAAACTAAATGCATATTGAAGCATAGGGCAAAGTCAGGATCCATTAGCAACGATTTGAGACAAAAATAATTACAATTTTATACAAAACCACGCTCTGTGGCGCAGCAGGATTTTGAACACGGTCCTGAGGCGTTGCTGGGCGCCGCGGACAGACGCCGAATGGCGCCGCCGGTATGTGTACACTTATAGAGAATAATGTGTTCGAATTTTAAAGATGTGGCGCGACGCGGCGCTGAGCTTCTCGTCCGGTGTGCGACCCCCTTAACGTTAATTTTGTGAAACTGTAGCTGTGGTTGAATACTTACACGACATGAAAAGATGTGTCAAATGTACATGATTTTTTATTTTTAAAAAGTTACCAAAAAGGAGGACCAGCCACGTCAACTCCTTGCAAGAGACCTGCCCCTTCAAACCCTCTCCACCAAAGCTTCGTCCAGTGACTCGTACAGTGACATCTGTGATAACTAATTTACTTTTAAACCTTACTTCTCTTGCGGTTATTTCAGTTTAAGGAAAAACAAGCATGTAAACGCAACATTAGAAATCGAACTTTACCTCATCCATGACAACTAATTTTCGATTCCTGTCTGACTGATTTATCCACGGTGGAGTTGAAAACAACAGTTCCCATCATTCCGCGTTCCTCCACGTCGTCATCAAGCAAAGCCGTTGTTGTTGTTTTGAATGTAGCGCCCTCTAGCGGCATCTAAATCCTAGGTATTGTAGCTTTAATTAAAACGTTTTTTAAGTGAGATGTAAATAAAGTGTGAATTGTAAATTTCTAAGTGGAAATGCTTTCTACACCTAAGTCAGGTTTTAAAGACAGGGTTTAGATTAAGCCAGGGTTAGTTCAAATTAGGATTTTTAAATAGCTTTTATAAATGTGCATTAAAGGAAACAAAAACATTACTGGTGTGAATCTTGAGACAAAACAATCACACTGATATATTCTAAGATATCAGTGCAAGTTGCTTTCAGTTAAAACAGCTCAAACATGCATTTTAGTCTGAGACTAACGTAAGCCTTGTCTGTGAAACCAGGGGTGATTTTTAAAAGTTTGATTGGCCAGAGTTGCAAAAACAATAACTACAGCGACGGTACGCGTCAAAGAGACTCGTCAAAAGCATTTTTTAAACATTTGCAGCTGTTTTATGATTTCCTTTGCATTCGATATATCAATAACACTTTACAATAAGGTTCATTAGTTAACATTAGTTAATGTATTAACTACAAATGAGGAATACATTTATTACAGTATTTATTAATGTTTCTTAATGTTAGTTAATAAAACCTGGCATCTGTAAACAAGTGATGCTAGAGTATTTGCTTCATCAGACACGTATCAGACACCATCAGGGACGTTTTGAAGACAGTTCCCCTAAAACAAGTGTCCCATCAGAGGAGGCGCAGAGAATCACATCACATTATATTCCACTATCAGTGTCCAAATACATTTAAATGCACAATATTTCTCCCTAAAATCAGTCAAGTTTATTCATCAGGTTAATCCCAGAAGCCGGCCGTATTAATGGCACAGTTGTCCCGCTGACCGAACGGCACGGTTGAGTAGGGGACGTCCAGCCCCTGATGGGCCCGATGCTCTCAGACAATAGGTGACGCGATGGAGACCCGGATTACACCGGTTTACTCGTCCATGCTACAGCGCTCAGTGTTAACAGCCTGGTTAACCTAGACAAGATCCTTCACAAATCACTGCACAAATGCAGAGTTTAATTAACACATTTGTTTTTGTTTTTGCAACCATGATATGCATGCAACTTTCACTCTTTATTATGCAATCCGCATACTCCTTCTTACTCCGTCTATCCTCATAACTTTAATATGAGTCCTGGTTTCTCTAAAACAATTAGACAAAATCAATCAGATGTAGGTTTTTAAAAGAGAACATTTTCAGATATACTTTTTGGAAAAGTGTTTTTTTTTTTCCTTTTTTTTACACAATACAAGGGTTGCTAAAGAGAAAGATATCAATGAAACTTTGAGTCCCTTGATTCTATATTCTGTTATCTTACAAGTAAACAAACCTTGAAATTGAAGAAATCTAATTATCATTGCGATCAAACGATAAAAGCTCCCTAATTAAAGAGTTTGTAGCAGTACAATCAATGTGAGGTTTCTAATTAATATTTTCAGGGTTATTTTCCTCAAAGACGACATTTGCATTCATTAGGCAAAATGAGACAAATTAACATTTCAGTGTGAAAAATTGTACCTTTATGTTTCGCTTTAGATTGAGCAGCGTGAAGTCGTCACTGCTCCTGTAACAACTATAGTTTACTTTTCAAAGCTGTCAGTCTCAGAAAACTCTTTGAAAGATTGGGAAAGGATCCATTAAATGCCATAACTCATTACAACAAGCTTTGCTCCAAAACATCATGTTTCTTCAGTTAATGCTATAGCCTATGACTTCAACATTGTTATACTTAAAGGTGTGTGTGATATTAAAAGAATAAAATATGTTCTTCCATATATGCAGAGATGTATTACACCATACGAAAGACATATTCCCATAAAATACTTGTAGGTTTAGTCCCATGAAAATGATGCTATCTAAACATTAGTCTGTTATGTGCCATAACTGAAATTCCCCAAATTTTCTATTTTTATGAATGGGTTTATTATTATTAAAAAATATTAAGTTGTTCCTGCATATTTATTATTTATCATTTATTATTTATGCATATATTTTTATCCCAGAGTCATTGTATGCTTTCCATGTACATACGAAAGAAAAGCAAAGAACATGTGTGTTTGAGATATATGGCACACACGTATGAAAGATAAATGCCATGCATATATATATATATATATATATATATACTGGGCTGTGAAATGATTAATCGCCATTAATCGCATCCAAAATAAAAGTTTGTGTTTACATAATATATGTGTTTGCACTGTGTATAATTATTTTATATATATAAATACACACACATGCATGAATATATTTAAGAAATATTTTCATGTATATACTGTGTATAGATTTATATATAATTTAAAATATAAATATTTTAAATAATATTTTTTTCTTAAATATACATGCATGTGTTTGTATTTATGCATGCAGTGCACCCACATATATTATGTAAACACAAACTTTTATTTTGTACGCGATTAATCACGATTAATCGTTTGACAGCCCTATCCAAAAGTTAATATATGTTAATATTATGTATACAAAAGATGGACATATTAAAAATTAAGAAAAAGTTTTTAAATCTATATTTTTAACGTAAATATTTTAAAACATAATGTCGTAATATAGATATTATTAATATATGTAACTATACTATGGGTATTTTCCACTTTATGTTATAAACTCATTTCTTCCTAATACCTTACACATATAGGTATACATATCACTCTTGATATGTGGGCAATCATATATTAAATTTACGATTGGGATGGAATAAACCGGAAATGATTTCCACGTCAAGCACACACACACCTGTTACACGACCGCCACAGACCAAGGGCGTTTAACACTCAGACAAAGTTTTTCGGGAAAGTTTTAAACCACCAAAACAGTTTCGTTTTGGCCAAATTTTGTTCAAAATTAAGTCACACGTGTTCGTTCTTCGATTTCACCTGAAGAAAATACAGTAGTCAACATTTGAAGTGGATCAAAAAGCTTGACGAGAACGAGTATTGTTTAAAATTCACGTACAACTTTGATGAAAGGTCCAAATGTTGACTACTGTATTATCGGGACATCATTCGAGGTGTGCCAGATGGCCAACAAGTCCAGCCTTTCAGATCACTACATCCAGCGCTCAACCGGAGACAGAAACCGGCAGACGCCGCGAGATCGGCTGGTTGTAAAGTCCGGCGCGGGACTCGGCCGCTCGCTGTCTCACTTTAACTGTCCCTTTCAGCGCCAACAATTGTTTGTCTCTTTTCAAGCTCAGTTTCAGCCTGGCAGCCTCCATTCTGCTTTGTGTGTCACTCTGTGTCTGGTTCGCCCCCTTCTAATGGGTGCACATGACCAGAAAATGATGCCTTGCATGAGGGTTTCGTCAAGACGGGGAACCGCGAGAAGAGATTAATATGTAAGCTTTGCGGCTAAGCTGGACACAGGGGAGGGTGCTTTGTGCCCGGGGAGGGTTACATGTAAGGAGAGAGGGGCTGGCCTTTTCATTCACCAAAACATGTCCCGAGGAGCGCCCGCTCGCCATTGTGCGAGTCGACACGAGGGCGGTTGTTTCATTAATTACACATTAGCCATTGGGCCGCAAGGTGGGAGGTACGATGGAGAAAATACAGATGTGCTGGCGAGAAAACACATTGATCTCGTCCAAAGGATTTTCATCTAAAATGAGGCCATGCGGGCTTGGAAAAGGAGGCACTTTTTGGCCGTCCCGAACCTTATCCCAGTAAAATGCTTGGTGGTCTCGCATTGTCTCCCTCTAAGTCTCTCCTAAGCAGCCATTGTCACAGGCACTTCAGAAGAGAAATCACAGCAGCTTGATGAGGCATTGCTGCTCCTTCTGCCCACCAGCACCAGCTCTCACACACCACACAATAAAGCTGAAAGAGCCCAGGCTTGTTCCCTGAGAGGCTGCGTCAGGCTTCGTCTCATTGTGCTCATTCTCCCTGCTGGCTCGCCAATGCTGCAAACCTCTGCTGCTTTATGACCTGTTCTGGATGACTGTCATTCAGCTGGGACGGCCCTCTCCAACCCCCTGGTAACCCACTAAAACCAGTGGGAGGATCACAACTTTATGAGCGCTTGCCTAAATGTGCCCCGGATCGTCTCCCATTAGAGCGTCCCTCCCATCCATCCATCAACAATGCCCAACTGTAAGAGGGAGTGGATCCAAGTAAGGCCCGTTTGAAGAGGACCCAAGTGGAGTTTAGATCAAAGATAAAGCAAAAGCATGAACTCAAAACCATAAACGTGAAGCTTACGACGGTTAACAAAACTTGACTAACACAATCAGGGTTCCCCAAACTCGGTCCTGGAGGGCCACTGTCCCTGTAGGGTTGATCAAACACACCTACCTGTGAGTTTCTGGTGTTCCTGAAGACCTTAGGTGTGTTTGATCAGGGTTGGAGCTAAACTCTGCAGGGACAGTGGCCCTCCAGGGCCGAGTTTGGGGAACCCTGACTAAGGCCAACACTCACAGGAGAAAACGTAATAATATTTTATCGGATGTGGCTTTCGTTTACATGGTGACGGCATGAAACCACCCTCCAGAGTGGAAATCTTAAAAACGCTCCACCTCCGCGTTCCCGTGTGAAGGGTAAAAACCAACCCGATCTCACGGGAATTCGTACGAATTTCACGAGGTGGCTAATTCGTAACAATTCGTACGACCTCACTCGTACGAATTAGTACGATTTTGCTAAATCGTACATATGTTACGAATTAGCCAATTCGTATGAATTCGTACGAATGACCTACCCCTGACCCCGCCCCTAAACATAACCGTCACGTGGGTTTAGACAAATCGTACAAATTCGTACGAGTGAGATCGTATGAATTAGTACGAATTAGCCACTTTTGAATCACTCGTACGAATTCGTACGAATTGGTCGTGAGATAGGGTAGGTAAAAACGCAAAAGTCTGCTAGACAGTGAAGGTTGTACGCAGACGCGCGGACTTGCTTCACATCGCCACCTAGCCGCCTGGAGTGCTTACTACATCGAATTTCACACACTTTTGCGTCACCGTATGCACGCGGATTTCCCACCCATAACGCTCGTCTAAACGCAGAATAAAAAGTGATAACGCAACACCACTTTTGCATTTTCCCTTAAAATCGTTTAAATACACAGACTAGTGGCAAGATACACCTGTGAACGATGAACAGATGATTAACCAATGAAAAGAGATCACATGACAAACAGGGAATCACATGACAGGCATGGAACATGTCATGAACAAACCAAAACGTGACAACAACAACAAAACAAGATGGCTACTTTTCTTATTTTTTTAAGCAACATATGTAGGGTCTTGTCCCACAACATGGCATCATGACTTCGCGTAAACATACACGGCACTTTCAAGTCAAGTGGCGTGTTACATGTATCTATACGCATTTTGAGCTATCCGCGACCGCGAGTATGTCCACGCCAAAACGAACCGTCATCTTTTGCGTGTATGTACACGCAGTTAAAGGTCCGAGTGATTCCGCGTGTATGTACACGTGAAAATGTCCGAGCGAAAGGAAACAAAATGTAGATCTACATCTGGGGAGCGATATTTTTTTTCCTAGGATGGTAGGGGAAGACTCATAAGTAAGCAATAAGGTACGAGAGGTTGTGTAAGTAACGGCTGAAGGGCGTTGTTAGGCTCAACGCGAAGCGGAGTTTCTGCAACCCCTTCAGCCGTTACTTATTCACGATACAGAACTTGCCTCCAGTACCTTATTGCTTTTATAAAACGGTTGCCACACAATATTAAAGTTAAAAACAATGTATTAGTGCAAAAAAAAAACCCAATGTATTAGTGAAAAAATAGTCCCTGAGCGTGAACAGCAACAACGTTCCAATGTGTAAAATGAAAGCTCAAATAAACACAACATAGAACCGCAGTGTTGCGCAGCGATCAATAGAACCGTTGGGTGAGTTGGGTGTGTTCCCCGTACAATGACACAACTTGTTGCTTAACTGTCCAACGCATTCTCATCCTTTAAAGGAGTAGTTCACTTTTGAAAAAACTTTTGCTGATAATTTACTCACCCCCATGTCATCCAAGATGTCCATGTCTTTCTTTCCTCAGTCGAAAAGAAATTAAGGTTTTTGATGAAAACATTCCAGGATTTTTCTCCATATAATGGACTTCAATGGGAACGAGGTTCAAGCTTCAATGGTTCAAGGTCCAAACGATAGTGTTAATAACAGTTTCAGATGCAGCTTCAAATGTCTTTAAACGACACCAGACGATGAATAAGGGTCTTATCATGCGAAACGATCGCTTATTTCAAAACTTATTCCAAAAATGTAACTTTTCTAAGGACAAATGCTAGCCTTGCTCTATTCTCTGAGGCGCGTTTGTAACGTCACGTATTACGTAATTACGTTCAAAAGGTCACGGGCGACGTAGCCGAAAGTACAGAATCAAAATCGTCCGACATCGTTGTTTTTCCTTTTAATTCCTTTTTTTGTAAACAGTGTTTGAGCTAGTTTGCACGTTCAACCTATGCGTTCAACTTGTAAACACTGACTCTGTACTTACGGCTACGTCGCCCGTGACCTTTTGAACGTAATTACGTATTACGTGACGTTACAAACGCGCCTCACAGAATAGAGCAAGGCTAGCATTTGTCCTTAGAAAAGTTACATTTTTGGAATAAGTTTTGAAATAACCGATCGTTTCGCATGATAAGACCCTTATTCATCGTCTGGTGTCGTTTAAAGACATTTGAAGCTGCATCTGAAACTGTTATTAACTGTCTTTTGGACCTTGAACCGTTTGGACCCCATTGAAGTCCATTATATGGAGAAAAATCCTGGAATGTTTTCATCAAAAACTTTAATTTCTTTTCGACTGAGGAAAGAAAGACGTGGACATCTTGGATGACATGGGGGTGAGTAAATTATCAGCAAAAGTTTTTTCAAAAGTGAACTAATCCTTTAGCGTCATATAGAACGCTATATGCAAAAACGGCGCTATACTACGAACATGGAACCCGTTATCGTTAATATAACACGCACTGTGAGGGCTAAGTTTAGGTGTGGGGTAGGGTCTGCGTGTCATATTCACGCTAAAGGATTTATGACATCTTGGGTTCGCGTGTTATATTAACGATAAAGGGTGCCATGTGCGTAGTATAGCGCCGTTTTTGCATATAGCGTTCTATATGACGTTAAAGGATGAGAACGGGCTGAACTGTCATAGTACTAAAGAAAACAACTCACGACTGTTTCCCGAAACCATATTGTCACAAAGTGGTCCTTCAACCACGTTGGTTTATAATGTCACGTACGTGGTGGAGTAGTAACTTATTTTATTGAAACGATTCAATCATAGACTCGTACTAGAGCACGTTCGCACATGCGCACTCTTCAAAAAGATGAAAATGACATTTGTGTGTATTCTAAATAGAAGACACAGGTTGCACTGAATGTCATCATGCTTATTTTGCTCAAGAAGTTCATATGTCATGCAAACAAGAAACTGCTTCTAACCGCAGGAGATCTTTCGCTCACACACACAACTTTGCGAATGTGTGTTGGACCGATACTTTCGGGAAACGCCGACTCATTAAACTGCTGATAACTTTCTCCCAGTCTCCCACAGTCTCCACAGAAATGCTGATGTGTGATTTTATAGCGGTTTACCCTTTTCAAGCCCTGGTCCCCCCTGTTGAAGCAGAAGGCCTTAAGGTCAGCCTTGAGTAAACTCTAAGTGTTGGTGGCCAAGCTTCACCTTTTACCCTCTCATGTCTTTCCCAATGAAAAGCCCTTTTTATTACACTCATGCATGAGACATTCATAGTCCAGTGGGACTCTTTGATGCAAGTGTTCATCAGGCCGAAAGTACATTTCACTTTATTCGCCATCAAACAGCTTTTAGAAATGCCTCTTATTGTATTGTAGTATTGTGTTTTGTGTGAGAATGGGCGATATATGAAATATTCATGATATATTTGTGATGATTTTGCTTAAACACACAGGCAAAATAAAAGTAAATTGTGAATGGTTATGCGGCCTTTAAGTTCCCTAAAGAACATTATCACTTTCTGTTTTCATTGTTTTTATTATTAAGATTTATCTCAGTGAATCAGTTTAAAACTCTATTCTTGTATCGTCAAAAGTGGACGTCTCCGCACGGCATTTTTCTTACAATAAAAATATTTTAGTAATACATCTAGGTAATTATTAATGTTTATGCATTGTGTTCATTAAGGGAAAATCAATGTGATAACTAGATTTTTGTATCAGGGTATTAAACATTTTCAAAGGCAGAATAGTCAAAATTCACTCTAAAAATGCTGGGTTGTTTTAACCCAATGTTGGGTCAAATATGGACAAACTCAAACATTGGGTTAAAAATGTCATTTAAAAATGTAACCAAATGGCTGGCTTTGTTTATACACTGTAAAAAAAATATTTTCAAGATTTGTTATCGCAAATCAAATCAACGTAAATCATTTATTTAAGTCAGATAACTTATTATTTTGAGTTTCTGATGATTAAATCAATCTCCTTCATTGCATTAACTCACTTTTTCCAATTCAATCAACTTAAAATTTTAAGGCAACCAGGTTACTTAATTTTTTAAAGTTAAACCAACAATATTTTTTTTTACAGTGGACCCAAAATTAGGTTAAAACAACCCAGCATTGTTGTCTTTAAGGACAAACACATAAATATATGCATAGAAAAGGCTGAAAAATATTGCAATTAAATTTCTTTTCTTCAGCTGCTGTATATCGAACAGCTAATTTTATATATGTGTTGATGGTCAAATGAAATGCCATTGCTTTCTCTTGTATCTCCATCTAAGTACACCCTAAAAATGCTGGGTCAAATATGAACCAGATTGGGTTAAAAATGTTATAAAAAATGTAACCCAATGGCTGGGTTTGTCCATATTTGACCCAAAGTTGGGTTAAAACAACCCAGCAATTCTTAGAGTGTAGACTGATTACTAGTGCAGTCATTAGATGTAATGGATGCTCATTCATTAATGTTCATATGATATACTGTGCATTTGTATCCGTCTGTGGTTTCGCATATTTCCGTGTGTGTGTGTGTGTGTGTGTGTGTGTGTCTCTCTGGAACGGCTCATTAGCACTCACTAGTCAAGGGCCATTATCTTTTCAGGTAGTGCAGTAGGGAGGTGAAGGCCAGCGTGAAGTTAAACTAACACTTATCTAATTACCCACAAACGGCAAACAAAGTGGATTCCTTCTGCTTGATCGCTCTAATCTGACAATGCACTTATAAAACCACACAAGGCACATTGTGCTTTACACATGAAATACTAATACTAAAGATTAAAGATGAAATTGTTGTTACCATTTACTCACCATAATGCCATTAAAAACTTATTTATTTTTGAGGCAGTCTGCTAGTGTAGGGTCATTTATACTGCCTAGCTCCTAAAAGACACCATAAATGTCCTTTAAAATAGTCATAACCTCATGATAGATATATGCGAAGATATAATACACCAATTTAAAACCTATTAACCAACGTTTTTTGACATCAGCAATCAAACCAAACGTGTCAGACAGTTTTAATGAAATAAGAGCAAATTAAGTGCAAATGAAATCTAGTTTCAAGACTTCATATTTTTGGTGATTATGGTGATTTTTAGCTTCTTTTTTTGGTAACTTTGCTGTATAAATCACCATTCACATTTAGTTTAGACAAAACGTAATTTCTTGTTTCATTGAAGAAATACAATATTTTGTAGCAAGAAAAGAACAAAATATCAATAATACACTCTAAAAAGTGCTGGGTTGTTTGAACCCATATTTGGGTAAAATATGGACAAACCCAAATGTTGGGTTAAAAATGTCATTTTTTGTTCATTTAATTGCATTTTAACACAACATTTGGGTTTGTGTATATTTGACCCAAATTTGGGTTGAAACAACCCAGCATTTTTTAGAGTATAATTTTTGGGTGAATAATTCCACAAAACCGAACATTTGTTAATTTGAAATTCTCAGAAAAATAAGGTACAAAAGCTGTCACTGGGGCTGTACCTTTTCAAAAGGTACACTTTTGTACCCAAAGGCTGCATAATGCAGACTGATCTCATGAAGTAGCGTGTGTATGACACGCCAATTCGTATTTCCATTTTTGGCATGCTATCAAGACGCATAATCGCTTTTCAGCGTGTTAATGAACGCCGTTGACTTAACGTTATTACTGTATATATATGACTTACCTCAACCCCGTCCCTAAACCTAACCGTCACTGCGGATAGCTCAAAATGCGTAGAGATAACATGCAACTTGACTCGAAAGTGGTGTGTATGTTTACGCCATGAAAAGCCATGATGTCATGTTGCAGAATGGTACCTTAGTGGTACATATTATCACCTAAAATGTATATATTAACACTTAAAATGGACATATTAGTACCTAAAATGGACATATTAACACCTAAAATGCACATATTAGTACCTAAAATGTATATATTAGTACCTAAAATGGACATATTAACACTTAAAACGGACATATTAGTACCTAAAATGGACCTATTAACACCTAAAATGCACATATTAGTACCTAAAATGTATATATTAGCACCTAAAATGGACATATTAACACTTAAAATGGACATATTAACACCTAAAATGCCCACATTAGTACCTAAAATGTATATTTTAGCACCTAAAATGTACATATTAACATTTCAAATGTACATATTAGCACCTAAAATGTACTTATTAGCACCTAAAATGAACATATTAGCACCTAAAGTGTACATATTAGCACCTAACGTGTACATATTAGAACCTAAAATGTACATATTAGCACCTAAAATGCACATATTAGTACCTAAAATGTATATATTAGCACCTAAAATGGACATATTAACACTTAAAATGGACATATTAACACCTAAAATGCACACATTAGTACCTAAAATGTACATATTAGCACCTAAAATGTACTTATTAGCACATAAAATGTACATATTAACACTTAAAACATTAGCACCTAAAATGTACATATTAGCACCTAAAGTGTACATATTAGCACCTAAAATGTACATATTAGCACCTAAAATGCACATATTAACACCTAAAATGTACATATTAGCACCTAAAATGTACATATTAACACATAAAATGTACATATTAGCACCTAAAATATACTAACACCTAAAGTGTACATATTAGCACCTAAAATGTACATATTAGCACCTAAAGTGTATATATTAGAACCTAAAATGTACATATTAGCACCTAAAATGTACATATTAACACTAAAATGTACATATTAACACCTAAAATATACATATTAACACCTAAAGTGTACATATTGGCACCTAAAATGTACATATTAACACTAAAATGTACATATTAGCACATAAAATGTACTTATTTGTACCTAAATGTACATATTAACACCTAAAATGTAAATATTAACACTTAAAATGTACATATTAGCACATAAAATGTACTTATTAGTACCTAAAATGTACATATTAACAACTAAAGTGTACATATTAGCACCTAAAATGTACATATTAGTATCTAAAATGTACATATTAGCACATAAAATGTACTTATTAGTACCTAAAATGCACATATTAGCACCTGAAATGGACAAAAGTTTACCTTTTGAAAAGGTACAGCCCCAGTGACAGCTTTTTTGTACCTTTTTTCTGACAGTGTACATGACATTATTTTATGATATAATCAAAAGCATTTCATAGAGGAACTGCGGTCCATAATGTTAAATCAAATAAGCATATCTAGTTTTAGGCCGGATCATCTCTTACTTCTCCTCCCGACAATTAATCCGAGAACATTTTTTGTTTGGTGAGATCACGAGGTGCACGATAACCGTAATAACATCTTGATGTGGCACGATATTTAAATCTTTAAGTGTGTGCATGTGTGAGATCTGATCTGTATTGTGCAATTATCAAAGTAAATAAATGCAGCAACCATTATTCCGTACTCATTTGTTAAAGACTGGACAAAAATCTACCAATTATGCATGCAATTAAAGTGTATAATTAGCATCAACAATTTGAATTCTTAAAGAAGCAAAGCGGTCCTGAAAGGGCCATCAAACCCGTGACAGTAAGAGTTGGGGAAGAGGTCAGCGAGTATAGGGTAATTTGGAGGTATTGAGGGGGACGTGATCCTCTCCACCCCTCTCATCCGCAGCTGCAAACAGGGCGTCAGTGCCGGTCGGGCCCCGGGGCCTGTGCGCGAGAGGCGGGTCCCCGTGATGCTCAGCCCATCAGCTAATGGAGGAAGTTAATTGTGTTGGTTGTAAAGCCACCTGTCACGCCAGCCTTATTTCCATAGTAATAGGACGAGCACGGACAGCATGCCACACACACACTGCGATGAAAACAACATCTACAAATGCTGAGCTTGTCAGCCAGATCCAGAATAGCTGTAATTAAACCCCACAATACAGCCGTCAGCCTCAACAAGGATAAACACAACACATGTTGCCAAGTAAGCATAAAATGCGGGATTTCGTCTCCATCAGATCTTGTTTTCTGTGTTAGTGACTTCAGCACAAGTTTGGCCAACAACAGCAGGAGAAGAGGAGGGCAGTTTCATACGCCATCTGTGTGTCGTCTCATGGCCACACCACAGCTGTAACTCTTAACACACACCTCACTTCTCGGCACAAAACTATTTGCCTTCTCAATAATAATATATTTGCTCTAAAGTGGCCTAAAAGTGTGATTTTATTCAATGAGAGGAATAATAATTACTCAAGTATTCAAATAAATTATAAAAATCATGCGTGTTCTCCACACATCTAATCAATAAAATTGTGGCAATAGATTACAAGCAATATTATTAATCAAATTTAACAAATTAGAATAGAGTAATAATTAATCAAATTATTCCTTAAAAGTTAGCCATTTAAAATGAGTAAAGTTTACATTAAAAAATGTAACAAAAATATCTGCTTAACAGACAGACGTCAAAGATTAATTAAGAACTCTTTATTTTATATTGCCGACGTTGAAGACACCTGATGTTAACAAGCAGAATCACTGAAGGAGGAAACCGGCATTTTAAAACAAACACTGATCACCATAATGGTGACTTAAAATTACGTTTTTTTGTTTTTTTTTTGGTTGTTGTAAGTTTTGCTCATTTTAAATGGTTAACTTTTAAGGAATTAAGTTGATTAATTATTATTCAATACTAATTTGTTAAATTTAATGAATAATATTGCTTGTAATCTGTTGCCACATTTTTTTTTTTTCATAAAGCATATTCATTTTTTATTTAACAGTCAGACATACATACAAACAAACCAACATAGTGCAGTAGTGAGCAATCTTGTAATCTTGTAAAATCCATAATTCCAGCAGTGGCAAGAGTGATTTGATCTAAGTGTGTATGTGAGCGGGTGTGAGTGTGTGTATGTGTATGTGTGTATGCATAAACAAAATAACCATTTATTATTTATTACCATTGTCATTACCATCACCACCCCACTCCCCACTACCACCATACTGCCAATATTGTGTTGGTAGATTTTTAATTCCATCCTTCTTCCTATGTAACAATTGCCATTGTCAATCCTGTATAAAATAAAATATGATATAATAAGATAATATAATATAAGATACCCTTACCCCACGTCTCATCAGTCCCTATCTTTTCCTAAACTAAAAAAAAGCATATTAATTTTTACAGTGCACTACATAAAAAATGACTTGATTTTTTTTTTTTAATAATAAAATGCCATTCTTAAGTTCAACATTTACAGCTTGAGATTGGTAATACATACATGTAAGAGTTCAGGTGCAAAAGCCTCTAAGTGCAATTTGACATTTTCTTCTAGAATGATAATTTTTGTCAAGCTCGTATATTTAAGTTCAGTAATTTCACTTAAATTGCAATGAAGATTAATTGTCATTTAAGTGAAATTACTGAAGTTAAATATACAAGCTTGATAAAAATTGTCATTCTAGAAAAAAAATTCAAATGGCACTTAGAGGCTTTTGCATCTGAACTCTTCATATATATTGCATTTAGTTGATCATGAATACAGTAAAAACAGAAAAATTAAAGGTAAAGTTGCGGTTTGAGTTTGATTGTACTGTGCTCAATGCAGCGCAGTCTCATCCCAAGACGTCATAAAACTGACGTCTTGGGACGTCTTTTGACCATACGTCAACATCCGCCTTTTTAGGGTACCATTAAACATCGTTTAGATGACGTTATCGGATCCTAACCCTACCCCAGGCCTAAACCTACCCCTAATAGACCTTGTTCAGAGCAGCGTCATGACAGGTATGAAAGTGAGGCTGTGAGGGATAGACTTACCGTGTTTCCAATGCCATCTGTAAAAATCTGAATAAAGCGGCTAGATTACTTACAATTTTCCACAGCTTAAATTGTTCATTCTCATTAAAAATCAAAGATGGCGCTGCCATCAATAAGGCGTAAACCTACCCCGTCACCTAACTGACATTAAAGGTAAAGCGTCAGTTGTATGACGGCCCGGGATCGGCATGTAACCGACGTTTAAGGGTACCCTATAAAGGCGGATGTTGACGGGTATGGTCAAAAGATGTCCTAAGACGTCACTTCTTGGGATACTCAAAGGGTTTACACTTTCAGAGCATGACAATCTACTTTAATTAAAGGGAAACTATTTCTTTAAATGATATAATAATTGTAGTTGATGCGATATGACACCAGTGGGTGTGGCCATAAGATTTTATTTCCTAAATGATCAGATTGCTCACTAAATGTAAACATATATTATTGTGACAGTTCTTGTTTTGCTTGTTAATACAGTTAACAGGAAATAAAACGCAAAGAGTACAATGTTTAAAAAGCACTTGTAAGGTGTTTAAATATTGGCTGAATGTGTTAGATAAAGTGGCCGAACTTTAACCTTTTAGTAATTATGCTCAAGTTCATTCAATTAACTGACATTTATTGATTATTTTATAGTTGACATGTATAATCTACGTTTTAGAAAACAGAAGTGAGTGGAAATACAACGCAGGAAATAAAGAGTAGAAAATACGGCGAGGATTACGCTCAGTCTGTGGAGTGAAGAAAGGATGAGAGGAGCAGAATATAAAGCTGTAAGATATGGACACACTTTAAGTTCATTAAAAGAGTTTAGAAAAAACATAGACAGATTTTTTTTTTATAACAAGTTTACTATTTTAAATGCTTCACTTATTGAAGTTTTGGTAGCCTATTTGTTGTTGCATGTGTTATAATGCCTTTTTAATGTGCTGTGGAGTTCATATTCTGATATTCAGATTTCATCAAATGTAATGTCAACACACATTTACAATCAGTTGTTTTGAATTTTACACATGCTTTGAGTGAACTGATGAATTGCTTTTAGGTTTGTTAAATATGTTTGTTTGATAAATCATGTGTTTTTAATTCATATTTCTGATAAATCTGGCCCACTTTAGGTGAAAAGAAATTTGTCGGGAGTGCACGAACTCAAAATATTGCAAATAACACATTATACACTCTAAAAAATGCTGGGTTGTTTTAACCCAATTTTGGGTCAAATATGGACAAACCCGAAATGTTGGGTTAAAAATGTAATGTAAAAATTTAACCCAATGGCTGGGTTAGTCCATATTTGACCCAAAGTTGGGTTAAAACAACCCAGCATTTTTTAGAGTGTATCAACTGTATTCACACTGAAATATTATAAATATAATTTCAAAGCTGAATTTTCAGCATCATTATGCCAGTGTTCAGTGTCACATGATCCTTTCAGAAATCATATGATGATCTACTCAAAAAACATTTCTGATTATTATCAATGCTGCTTAATACTTTTGTGGGGGAACAACAGTACTTTTGAAACATTATTATAAATGTCTTTACTGTCACATTTGATCAATTTAATGCATCCTTCTACAATAAAAAAATAAATATTTCTTTTAATCCTTCTGACTTTTAAACAATAGTGTATATATATTTGAATGATGCGTGTGAACTAACTTTAAAGGGGTGATGAACTGAGAAATCAAATCTTCCTTGAGCTTTTGACATCTAAGAGGTCATCACATTGTAAGAATATCCTGTAAGTTTCAGAATTGAAATCGTCCTTGTTAGTCCAATTAAAGCTTTTATTGACACTCTGGGTCGAACATTTATGGCCGAATCATTCCGGTTTCCATTTTACCTTTTCAAAACAACTTCCCCAAAGTGAATCTACGAGTGAGTTGGAACTCATTATAATACGCAAAACTGTTCTCCACTCACAGCAGTGGGCGTTTACTTCTAAGTCTTCAGTGCGAGACGCCCATAAAAACCCAGCGTTTATCCGCTAGGCTCAAAACTAGGGTACAAAATAGCCTATTACTTATTCATTTTGATGTTTTTGAATGCAAAAACCAAGCGAACGTCATAAGTTGACCTCAGACAACGATATAATACAATTTAAAAAGCCAGTTCATGACCCCTTTAAAATCGATTAATTGAGTGCCAATATTTCCACCATTTCCAAATTCATGGCTTCAGTTTATATACATTAAATATCACCTAAATATTCGCTCAAATATTTCATCAGCAAAATATTTTGAAATAAATTTATACATAATAATTAATCTTCTGAGGGGAAAACTGGCCTTGGCTAGCAGAGGTTCGGACATGTGACAGTATTGACTACAGACCGATAAATATAAAGAAGTCCAAACTTTCTGAGCTGTAAGCAATATGATCACGCCATGTAGCTGTGTATTTAATCTACCAACAGTCCGAATAGCTTTTTTCTCCCATATTTCTATTTGTACGCATTTAAAATGCTAATGCCCACTTTATTACGTGCTCTATCAAATGCAAATGTTTTGTTTTACTGCAGTAAAGTTGGGCTGACAACGGCATTAGCATATCTTATGCCTCTCTCCTTAGCATGCGCTGGCGTGGAAATGCTATAAATTACATTAACAGACGCATTAGATAAACAAGCCCAAATGATGTCGCCGTTAAGACCTGCAGGAAGGTTGTTTGGGCAAATGAAGGAGTCTGGCTTTGCTAGCATATGGCGCACCAATTTCATCAAATCCACACCGTCTGAACATTAGCTGGAAGTGTCAGGCGAGGCTGGAACCGCCAAACAGTCGTCGGTTTAATTACAGTTTATGACAATGGATGATTCAGAAACTTCAAGAAGCTTAAAAACAACTTTTAATTACTAGTGTTGATGGATACAGTGGGATTACAAGTGGCTTCGATGTGATGAGTGATGAAATTAAACAATAATAGTTGAGTTACTTTAAAAAAAAAAACGGAATTACTTCAGTTTAATTTTGATACTACTCAATTCAATTTGCATCTTTTCTCCAAAACAGTCACTTAGACACTAATGTGAACAGATTTTTTTTTAAAGTAACAAAACAGCATTTAATAAAAAGAGATGGTAACATAATTTTCATGATTTGTTATCGCAACATTTTTCTTTTGTCGAGTCAACTTAGATAATTTATGTAGTTCAGATAACATAATATTTTGAGTTTCTGATGATTAAATCAATCTCCTTCATTGTATTAACTCACTTTTTTCCATTTCAATGAATTAAAAATTTTAAGGCAACCAGACTACTTATTTCTTTAAATTAAACCAACATTTTTTTTTTTTACGATATATTATGCCCTTTTGTTTTTGGCCTCTTCTAGAACAAAAAACACATTATTCTCCTCATATTCTCCATTGTTGCGGCTCCTCTCTTCCCAGTCTGTCAGTAACGCTCTGTTTACTTCCTGTCTCTATGCAGCCCCTCCTCCTGAAAAGCACACCGTGCTCTGATTGGTCGGCTGGAGCAGTGTGTTGTGATTGGTCGAGAGCTTTGAGCGTGTTTGGGGAAAGTCCCGCCCCTTTCCATAAGCGCCAGTTTAACACACTACTAACTAACTCAACCAGGCCCCGCCCCTTTATTATGCGCATTAATTATTATAATGAGGAATATTGTGACGTGTTCGTTCCCGGAAGAAACTCAAGACTACAATGGAGGCGTTTCAGGAGTTCAGAAACACTGACACATTTGATTTTTCATGTTCAACCAGCAAATAAAAGTAACTTTCCCCAACACTGTAAGCATCGCTCACTTTCATGAACGCAGCACTGATGGCGAGATTGGTAAAGTGCTGCTTTTACTGTATAAAGCTTATTAGGAAGACAGCGCCGGACGTGACCCACTATAATTTTTAGGACACCATCCATCCGCTCTATATGGAGGCCTGAACATCCTCAGTCCTACTTCACACACATCATGGGCCGTAAGAAAACCTCAGTCCCAAACAGATGGCCTGCAGTCTCCGAGGACACACGGATACATGACTGCTGTCCCGTCCCCTGCTGACACACACACACACACACACACACTGCTGTAGTGCCTGGCAGATTGCAGCACAGGACCCCCCCAAACCTCCCCATCTGCACCTAAAGACCCACATGCCCTGACAATGAGGTGGCCATGTCCCTGCCTGCACACAAGCAGAGGGCCAAGAGCCCGAGGAGGGGGAACACATTAACAAGCTATAATCTCAAACGCCTTATCCATAATGCATTGTCTGGGCCAATTTACATGGTGTGGAAACCTTCGGGGAGAAAGAGCCATCCATCACATTACTTTATTAGCTTTCCACCCCGTCCTACTCAGGCCAGCCTTTCACTTCTCTTTTCTTTTCTTTTTTTTTTAGGAGCTGTTTTGTCATGCTTGTACGGAGCACAACTGGCCCCATAAAGAACCTTAAACAGCTTAATTGTGAGGTTGTAAAAAAATTAATAAATTGTATGTACAAGAGTTTGAGGACGACTAAATATACACTTTAAATACACTTTCTACTTCAGTATTTTTACATTCAATGCAATGTGTTGCGAAAATGAAATCAAATTTTAAAATAAGGTCTCATTACACTCTAAAATGGCTGGGTTGTTTTACCCAGCCATTGGGTTACATTTTTTAATTACATTTTTAACCCAACGTTTGGATTTGTCCATGTTTGACCCAAAGTTGGGTTAAAACAACCCAGCATTTTTACAGTGTGGTTTCTGTATTTACTAACATGAATTTAACATTTGTAAACCTGTTAATTCAAGTTAAAATAAAATTCATTGTTTGTTCAAGGTGCATTAACTACACTCTAAAAAATGCTGGGTTGTTTTAACCCAACTTTGGGTCAAATATGGACTAACCCAGCCGTTGGGTTAAATTTTTACATTACATTTTTAACCCAACATTTCGGGTTTGTCCATATTTGACCCAAAATTGGGTTAAAACAACCCAGCATTTTTTAGAGTGTAATACAACTTTTTATTAACGTTAGTAAATGTTGAAATTAACAAAAATGCTGGGTTGTTTCTGTACACTCTAAAAAATGCTGGGTTGTTTTAACCCAACTTTGGGTCAAATATGGACTAACCCAGCCGTTGGGTTAAATTTTTACATTACATTTTTAACCCAACATTTCGGGTTTGTCCATATTTGACCCAAAATTGGGTTAAAACAACCCAGCATTTTTTAGAGTGTAATCAAATTGTTGGGTTGATTGTGCATGGGTCAGAATACTGGGTTGTTTGGGGTACTGTAAACACATTATTTGGTTGCTTATGCTGGGTCAAATTTTTATTCAATAATCGTATACAAAAGAAAGTCAAAGAAATGTGTTAAAAATTAAAAAAAAACTTTAGAGATTTTTAACAGTGTTAAAACAGGGTTTGTTGTATTAAAGAGACAATCATTATTTTACATTCGTAATATAACAGATATTTGTTACTACACTCTAAAAATTACTGGGTTGTTTTAAACCCCTCTTTGGGTTAAATATGGACAAACCCAGCCATTGGGTTAAATTGATATTTTTAACCCAATGTTTGGGTTTGTCCATATTTGACCCAAAGTTGGGTTAAAACAACCCAGCAATATCTGTTATATTACGAATGTGTAATTTTGTGTAATTTTATTAAGGCAATGAGACAGGAAATAACCCAGCACATGAGTAAGACTTAACCCAGCAAGATGGTCAATTTCACCCACTGGTTGGGTCAAATGAATGACCCAACAATATGGGTTAAATGGAAAAACCCAGCACTTGGGTCAAACTAACCCAGCACGTGTTCTGTCCTAGTGACCCAGCGGTGTGGTTAAGGTTGGGTTATTTTTAACCCTGGATATTTTAGAGTGTAGTAAATGCTGTAGATCATCCCAAGACGTCATATAACTGACGTCTTGGGACGTCTTTTGACGATACGTCAACATCCGCCTTTTTAGGGTACCCTTAAACGTCGGTTACATGGCGATCCTGGGACTGTCATACAACTGACGCTTTACCTTTAACGTCAGTTAGGTGACGGGGTAGGTTTAGGTCTGGGGTAGGGTTAGGATCCGATAACGTCATCTAACCGACGTTTAAGGGTACCCTAAAAAGGCGGATGTTGACGTATGGTCAAAATGTATATATTGTTCATTCTTAGTTCGTTTAACTAATGAAATCTTATTGTAAATGAAACCTGTTGCGTTACAAAAAGTAAAACGTCTTGCTTTCTCAGTGACGGCGCTGATGTTTAATCAATATTATTTTTATTAAAGGTACATTATGTCACTTTTGAGCCTCTAGTGGTATAAAACAAAACTACATGGATTTTGCGGGAGAACATTGTTTTACAGGTTGGGTTAGTTCACCGTTTTCACAAATTCAGATTTTTGTAGTTTACACAATATTTGTATTGTTTGAAAAAAACAAAAACGTTTGCGTCAAAAGTTTACGTTTCCAGGGCGTTGTTGAGTAAATTAATTGCCAAAGCACATAAACAGTTTTTAGTTGAAAACGCTTTAGTGTACCCTAAGCAATGCTGGGTTGTTTTAACCCAAATTTGGGTAGAATATGGATGTTGGGTTAAAAATGTAATTTCAAATTCTTTCACTTTCGACTGTACATTTTTGAATTGCATTTTTAACACAACATTTGTGTTTGTCCATATTTGACCCAAATTTGGGTTGAAACAACCCAGCATTTTTAAAGACCCAGACCATCTCTTACAGAAACACAAGCAATTTCTGTTAACTAAACTCAACAAATGTTAATAAATCCTGTCACTAACGTCTTGTTCATTGTTTGTTGATGTTAACTTTAATTAATGGGACGTTATTGTCAGGCTCTGTAAACACTGGGTTGTCTTAACTCAATTTTGGGTCAAATATGGACAAACCCAAACGTTGGATTAAAAATGCAATTTAAAAATGTAACCCAATGGCTTATTTTATTTTAAATTGGGTTAATACAACCCAACATTTTTTAAAGTGAAGAGTTTAAAACTGATTAATTGTAAGAACTGCACATGAGCATGAGTTAGAGCCTACAGTCACATCACGGCGGAGAAATAAGACAAAACCGTTCTCAACAAGAGCAATCTCAAATGAACTCCCCCATGAATCAATCAAATCAGCTGCAATTATGAGAGTGTGTGTGTGAGGGTCAATGGACGGCTTGTTACATGAACCTGTGATCATGCTTTGACTACTAAACAGTCCTGTATGAGAGGCTGACAGACGAGAGCGTCTAATTACCTTCAAGTTTAGTCGGTTCAGTTATTCTGAAAGAGACGCAAACACGCCTGCACATGTCAGGAATATTCTATCACAATAGCGATGAAAACTTTTGGCTCAGTTTTTTAGAACAAAATCTTTTATCATGATGAGTCATTTTATTTGACGATAACAATATAGGCTACATTACGATATAGTTATTTTTGCTCTGCATGCAGCACAGCCTCTACCTTGCTTAATTGCTTAATATCGGTAATATGTTCTGAGTCTGATTAGTTTTATTAATATTAAAAATGAAATTTCTCTTCACTACATGCAAGTGCAATAATGTCATCTATCTTACTTTTTTTTCCCCTAACCAGTATGTCTAAAAAACATTTGACAACCAGTTTTTAAACTGGTTTAAAATATTGTCTGCGTCTTTCATCACTGATGGGGTTATTATGTTAGTCATCGGAGAATTTTCTCCTTTCTCAACCTCAAACAACTTTTTATTATTACGGCAATTGCTTTGAAAAAGTGCCGCGTTATAGTATTCTTCTGTGCATCATCATAATAATAATTCTGGTGATTTTTCTCTTGCATGCAGTGACGGGACGTCTGGTGCCCACCGTGAGCACAAACCCACAAAAGTGCCCGTTTGTTTAATTGTTGCACATCTCTAAACACCTCGCTAACTCATTACCCAGACTTTACCCACAATCCATCTCAGCAGTGAGGACAGCGCACATCATGCGGGCAGCCACTGAGAAACAGCTTCGTAACTGTAATCATACATGTAGAGACGCTGCATTTGTGCCATACTGTACGATTAGCAAGACAAATAAGTAATAATTTGCTAATGACAACATTATGTTGAGTCAGTTTAGGGGCAATTAAAGTGAGTGATATTTACATATGCCTAATGAATCACCGTGCAGTGGCAGCTTCAGGAAACTCATGAATATTCATCCATGCATGCGCCGCAGTTTATACACTGAATTATGGTTGATTTGCCCTTTTAAAAAATGAACATGGGCGCATCTCCCACAAGGAGCGAGTGAACAATAAAGGCTGATTATAAAAATGTTTTAGTGGTAAACTGCCGGCGAGGAGACCAAAGGCTCGTTTTTATAGACTTCCCAGGCTTGTTTCGTGCAACGAAAAGAAAAGAATGAATGAATAAATAAATAAATAAATAAAAGCCATGCGCGCGGGTTCGGTTCGAAGCACTGGGGCAATCTGTGGCTTCTCTCCTGTTCAACTGGTTGGCACCCATTAGTGAGGTCAACTATATCAGCCAGCAATCATCAATCAGCCTTCATCTGTCATGTTTCCTCGTCTTTCAGCAGGTGCGCTGTTTCATATCCATACGCGGATGTTTTTGAGATGCAAAGCGAGGAGAGACGCAGCTTTCAGTTGTCTGATTCTTCACTGCAACTTCCGAATTCGCTAATTGGTCTCTATTAATTGCAAAATGTGCGTTTTGAGTTGGGAAATGCAATTCCCTGGGTAGATTACTAATTGTAAATGCCAACATCTGCCGTCATGAAAGTGATGCGATCCTGCCCACTCTGACCTTTTGACCCTGATCCTGATACTATGGAATTTTAAACATTTAATAATTTACAATTAACAATAATTCAACATTTTGATGTTTGAGAAAGAAAAAGAAGAACATCTAATCATTTCTTTAATACATTCTCATTTTAATTTGGCAACTTATAAAATTTTAAACATATAAACTAGTGTAGGAAATAGCAAATGTAAATTGTATTATTGAATTTGAATTAGCATTTTGTTTCAAATGTTGCACATTTGGTGTGGAAAATGTACATTTACATAGCCTATAAAAATACATTGCAATTTTGCATTTTACATTTCAAATAAAAAAATGGCTACCCATAAGCTTCCATATTAAACAAGTCTCTGTTTACTTTACGCTGACGGGATCAGACCGTATTTAGGAAATGTTTGATGCTTTACCAATCAAGTCTGTAACGCCGATTGCGAGTTTGTTTCGAATACTGTGACTTCTACAATATAGGTTCATGCGGTTCATCACTGTAAAAAAAAAAAAAATTATTTTGTCAAATCAACTTATATTATAATTTAATCAATAATTTATTTAGTTCAGAGAACTTATTATTTTGAGTTTCTTATGATTAAATCAATCTCCTTCATTGTTTTACCTCACTTTTTCCATTACAATCAACTTAAAATTTTAAGGCAAACATGTGACTTAATTTTTTAAGTTATACCAACAATATTTTTCAGTGTGGGGAGTTTAGTGGGATCTTTTGAAGAATGTAATAATTTTTTGATAAAAATCCTCTAAAATCTGGCTCCTAAAGGTGAAAACCTGGATACACCAGGTAATTTTAAATTCCCTGGAAAAATCATGAAAATATACACAATCCTTAGTCATATTAGCTATGAATAAAAAATATTCTACTTCTATTTCTATTGTATACTCTTACAAATGAAGTTCTTAATTTTGAAGGACTGCAAAAGTCATGAAAAAATTTGGCAACCCTGAACATACTAAGATAAATAGGCACTTGTTTGCTCTACCTAAACAGTTATCACTCCAGTTTAGGATCAGATATCATCCACTCTCACAAATGATGGTCACAAAAGCTCTCACTGTGTCATACCCTTTAAAAAGGTATCAATATTTACACTTTTGGTACCGTACCTTTAAGATAGCCTACTAATATTTTGTGTGGCTTTTGAAAGGGCACTGTCCAGATACAGCTTTTCTGAGAGTGTATCCTAATATCCTAAGCATGTCTCTAACCTAAACGTGCAACACTTTCCCTGACCTCTCACGTAAGTAGCATCGGCTCTCAGGCCAGAGGAGAAATCACTTCACACAGAGCATTGCTGACACCTTGTGGCTGAAAGGATTGGGATTTGCACTGGGTAGATTTTCCCACTAGAAGAGCTTTACAAGAAAAGAAAAGATTAATACTTCAAAACTCTTCAAAAGATTAATACTTTATTCCCTGAAATGCTACATCCATGACTTCTGATGTGTTTTAACACTCCACCCAGGTCTTCACTGAGTCACATGAGACCTACTCGGTTCTGCAAGTAGCCTATATGTCCTGTTATAATGCATAATCGTTTGACCCTACGGTTTCTGTAGCCTATTTGGTGCCTGAAATTTTACAAAATCGTCAAATGTCATTTATTGCATTAATATATCATGCTAAAACCGTGCCGCACACATTTTTGCAAACATGTAACGACGTAGGCCTACAATTCACTGCAGTTTTCCGATTAAATGAACAGGTAGAAAAAGCAACAACTTCTACTCATTTTCACACACATGATACTCGCGAGGCCACATTACCACGGGTGTGTATTATTTTAATTCAACAGTGCATCGTCAATTGTATCATACTTGTAACAAACATTTTGCAACGTTTTTTCCCCGTTAATGTGGGCACTTCCGAATCAATGGCCATTAAATAACTGGATAAATAACTAAATGCAGAAATAATTTGCGCTGCAATGTGTTTATGATTGCAAAAATAAATTAAAATAACATGATAAATAATAACGGTTTTATTTTAAATATTTATGAGACCAGAAGCCTCAAACCAATCAGGTAAGGCGAATCTACAGGGCTGTTGAATGCTTGATTCTGATTGGTTGATGAACGTTCTCTAAAGTGTGCAGTGTTATTTTCCAAATAAAGAAGCACAGTTTAAGCAGGAGCTCTTCAACAAGCTCAAACCGGGGCACCACGTTTTGCTTCAGTTTCTGGGATGAACACGAGTTTACTGGAAACTATGAGCAATGGGGTTTTAGATTAGTTTTATCTTGTTTGGTGGGTGTGTCAAAAATGTGTGCCTCAGCGAGACCTAGCTGCAGTTTCAGAACACCAGCGCCAGAACCGGAAGTAAGGGGCGGAGCTTACGTTCTTCCACCAGCGCCAGGACCGGAAGGGAGGGACGGAATTATTGACGAGACAAGCAGGGAAGACAGCACGGTGAGTACAGGGAAAAAAAGTCTATCTCCAGGCTTTTGCTAGCGGAACAAAACATTTATGTTGCGGGTGGGAGAAAGTAACATAGAAAGTAGTTGAGAACGTCAATTATAAGGACCCACGTATTAAAAATGGTCGGGTTTAAATCGGGATCTGGCTTATAATTAGCCTACGGTTAATGTGTCGGGCCGGCCGGGCTCGGACACAACGTGCACAGGCTCAGGTTGGGTTGGCTTCATTTTTTTGGGCCCGATCTTAGCTGGTTCTCAAATGACTGTTTGGATTTTGCGCTGTAGGCTTACGATGAGATGCGTAAGAAATTAGTCCCTCACACTAGCATTTTAAGGGAAAAAACTGCAAAATGTCTTAAAATAAAACATCAGAACAACTGTACTTTTTGATATCATCATCTCCATATGGCTTTTCTAACATAGTACATTTGTTCAGTATAGCTCACCCACAGCTTTGCACTTGAGTCCCAATTCAAAACTTATGCTAATCAAGCTAAAATGCTGAAGCAAATTGTGTTTGTATATTTTGGATATTTGGTTTAGAAGAGGGTTAGTGTTATTTTCACACGTGAAAGCATTACCCTTTTACCACCACTCACATGACAATTAATTTAACATTTAATTGACACAAGCCAACGTATAATAACCAACGTAATAAACACCTCCACCTGCATCTGTTTCTGATAAAACTGAACACACTTTTAGCCGAAGTTTCGCGAAACGTGCAAGAAGCAACGTAGCCTAATCGTTTTGCAGAAATGTTTCTGCTATTCTCAGAAATGTCACACAATTCTTTGGTATTTTTTTATTATATAAATACAATTATTTAAAAAAAAATTACAATATTATTCTATTTCATAATTATTGTAAATACAAATAATTGAATTACATCCTCAATAAAAAAGCAGTGCTTGTGCTTAGTTTTATATGCAAAGTGCACATAAAACCCCAAAATTTGCAAAGCCCAAATTGCAATCCTCAGAAAATGACTTTGTTTTAGTTTTTTACCATAATAAAGTTTGTATAATGTTTAATTCTGAAAGAAAGAATTTGGTCTTTGAAATGTATGTAATAACTATTCATACATACAATGTTATTGTATTATGTACAGCATTGGCTAAAAGTGATGGCCTAGGAAATTCAAATATTATTCAAAGTGTGTTAAAGATTTTGTAAGCATATTGGGTAGTTGTGTTTGGAGTTGATTGTTTTATTTGTGATGACAACACAATAAAACATGCCAAATTGTATGGACATAAGTTCTGGCCTGGCTGTCAAAAACAAGAGAGAACTTTAGAGAGAAATTTTGCCTATTAGTTGTGTGTGATAAATAGCTTAAAGGGCTCATGAACTGGCTTTTTAAATTTTATTATATTGTTGTCTGAGGTTGACTTATGACGTTCGCTTGGTTTTTGCATTCAAAAACATCAAAATGAATAAGTAATAGGCTATTTTGTACCCAAGTTGTGAGCCTACCGGATAAACGCTGGGTTTTTATGGGCGTCTCGCACTGAAGACTTGGAAGTAAACGCCCACTGCTGTGAATGGATAACAGTTTTGCATATTATAATGCAACATGACATCATGACTTTTGCGTAAACATACACGCCACTTT
>NW_024121388.1:4411264-4464418 GCF_016745375.1 Pimephales promelas | reverse complement strand
CACGTTCAGAGGCGAGGTGTACCACACCGTCAGGCGCTTCTTCTGAACCGGACTGGGGTTCTCGGCCCTTTGCAGCACTGACGAATGATCCTTACAGTTGTTGCACTCGCTGGAGTTCATCTTCTCACAGAAGCCCAGATCCTGCGCACACGTGCACATGTACACGCTGCGCTCGGTCACGTAGGCCACCTTGAATTCGGAGCGCAGGACGGCAGGAGAGACGAGCCACACTATGCAGAACAACACTACAAAACTCATATGACTGCACAGGATCATCTCTGAATGGGATTCTGTGAGACCTGCATGTGCGAGACGGAAGAACAGATCGAACTTTATTGGAAATGTAGACGTTACAACAAGACAAAAACATTATATAAAACATAACAGATAAAGTATGTAGGCAAATAAAAAAACAACAACAGATTATTCATTAAATATAAAAGTAAAAAGATTAATAAATAAATTATCCTAAATAAATATAATTGTAAAACAGTTCTGGGGTGCGTTTCCCGAAAGCATCGTTAGCCAACTATGGTCGCAATTTCCGTCGTTATCTGCATAGTTTAACGAGTCGGTGTTTCCCGAAACAATCGTTCCAACGAACATTCGCAAACAGCATCGCAAAGTTGTGTGGTTTGAACGACAGCTCTCGGCCCGTGGTCGTTTCTATATTGCAACACATTTGGATGTAATAAATCCGTATCTTGAGCAAAATAAGCAAGCTGACAGTCAGTACAACTGGTGCCTTTAATTTAGAATACATACAAATGTAATTTACGTCTTTTTGTTTGTCAAAAGATTTAAAGTACCGATTTTGAAGAGTGCGCATGTGCGAACGTGCTCTACTATGTAAGAACGAGACAAATATTGAGTCTGGTAATAAAGCAGAAAACTGAGAACAATTAGAAATAGTCCTCAGATGACATGTCTGTAATTTATATAAAACAAATCTAGCGTTAATTGGCTCTCAAACAGTTTCATAAAAAGTAGTTATTCCACCACGTGCGAAACCAACGTGGTTAAACGATACTTTGCGACAGTGGGTTTCGGGAAACAGTCGTGACTAGCTAGTTGATTTCTCCAACGATGCATCGCACTATGGCAGTGAAGCAGCGAACTACGTCGTTGTATGGGAAACGCACCCCTGATTGGTCAATAACTGTGCGCTATTCATGATGAAACACAGCTATGACCGCTTCACCCAACGGTTCTGTTTATCACTGCTCAACACTGCAGTTCCTATGTTGTGTTTGTTTGAGCTTTCATGCATATTACACACTGGAGCGTTGTTGATGTTTACGGTCAGGGACTATTTTTTCTTCAATATTTGTATTCTTCGCTAGAGCTTCTTACATCAGTATCTGAATGAGATCTTGTGGAGCGAGAGCAACAGTCATGGCTCTGTCCCAAACCCAGTGTGCTGCCGCCTCGTGTTGACGGCTAACGCAGCGTCCTGACAAGTTACGATCTGCAGCTCTTCTTACAAGCACGCACGCGATATTTGACTCACTGTTGATTTCAATAGAATCCAGTGTTAGAGAAACATGTGATACTTACGGCCCCTTAAATCAAAATATACGTTTTTTAGCTTTTAGGATCAACATGTTAGCCTCAAGGTTATGATCTATAAGCTGGTGTGCTCCAAAACAATGACAAAATTCGCAACTAGAATATGCAAAAGTGCAAAAGTTCAGTAATTCAACTTAAAAAGTGAAAAGTGAAACTAATATATTATATGGACTCAGTGCATGATATTTTAAGCCTTTATTTGTTGTAATTGTGATGATTATGGCATACATCTTATGAAAACCTTTTTACAATATTCTAATTTTGAATTAGTGGTTTTCATAAGCTGTAAGCCATAATCATCCAAATTATAACAAATAAAGGCTTGAAATATCTCACTTTGCATGTAAAAGAAACGAGATTTCCTTAGATTTCCACGACGCATGCGCGAGAATTGCTATCTGCTTACCGCAATTCTCGCGCATGCGTCGTGGAAATCTAAGGAAATCTCGTTTCTGGCCTACAAGGAAGAAAAGAAATAGTCGAATAAACTCGTTATTTTTGTTTGTTTTTTCGCACAAAAAGTATTCGCGTCGCTTGATAAACATATAGTTGAGCCACGGTAGTCACTTGGGATATTTAAACATTTTCTTCATTGACTTTCTGGGCCGTCAAGAGGCAGTCCCTTAGGAGCCAATGTGGTAGTTATACAGCTCTCAAATTTAATCAAAAATATCTTCATTTGTGTTCCGAAGACGAACGAAGGTCTTACGGGGTTGGTACAGCATGGGGGAGAGTAATTAATGACTTAATTTTCATTTTTGGGTGAACTAACCCTTTAAGCATAAAAACATATAGAAGAAATCAAAATACTGTGAAAAATTGGCCCATTTTGAATCAGAACTATTGATTTCAGTAATGAATTAATTCATTTGATAGTTACGCCATCTTGGATGATTATCTCTGAGCTTGTTTCTACACTGTCAGAAAAAAAGGTACGAAAGCTGTCACTGGGGCGGTACCTTTTCAAAAAGGTACACTTTTGTACCTAAAGGGTGCATATTGGTACCATAATTGTACAAATATGTACCACGAAGGTACCAATATGAACCCTTTAGGTACAAAAATGTACCATGAAGGTACCAATATGCACCCTTTAGGAACAAAAGTGTACCTTTTAAAAAGGTGCTGCCCCAGTGACAGTTTTCGTAACTTTTTTTTTGACAGTGTATTCATTTCGCTGAAGGATACTTTGAATTTGCCTTCAAGACCGATTATTAGAAGGCAACATCACTCAGATTGTGCCTTACAAATTTAATCTACACAGGAATAAACCAATTCCCTTACCAGTGACAGATCTGCAACCCACAGGGTGTTTCAGTGACGCGTGAACAAGAGTGGCGCTCTGATTGGTTAGTCAGCCAATGCAAGATGTAGAGAGGACAATAAAGCGGCCCACTTTCAGCGGTGCCATGGTGTTCATGAGCTGGCGTCTCAGCTGAAAAGAACAACAACCAGGGAAACACAGTGAACACATCAGTCTATCAGGTCACATCTACAACTGAAAGCATAAAGTGATCCACAATGACAAGTTTGTCCATTTAAAGGTAGGGTATGTAATTTCAGAGCGGCTAGCAATAGCAAGCTTGTTTTGAAAGCATTAGATCCCGTCCTCCCTTTAAACGTACAGTATGAGATTTTTGGCCACCAGGGGTCACTCGTTTAAAATAATAACAAAAGACGTACTTTGATGACGTCGGGAAAGAGCGTGGGCTCACGGGAGTTGTTGTCGCTGTCAATGACAACCAGCTCAGCTCATGACATGACATCATCGTTTCACAAAATATACGGATATACGGCATCTCTCTGTAGATTTAGCTTGTCAAGAAGCTTTAAATGCAACCCCAATGTTTACCTGTGTCACGCTTCTCCTGTCCCAAACCCTTCTCGGGTCATATTTTTCAGGTACGTTTGAGATTTAGCTAATGAGCTGGCTGTAGCAGCAGAACGTGCAGGCAAAGCGTAATCGTGGTCCATAACTATTATACAGACGAATATAAATATTAATATTACGCTACTTTATTGAATGACCTATTTTAGAACATTTTTCATTTATAGAGCACACCGGATTATAAAGCACATAAGATACTGCAGTCAAAGTTTGACTGGGTTTGCGTTATTCATCCACTATGTGCTAAGGCTAATAGTGAGTGCGCGGCGCCGGAGGTGAGACGTTTATTTAGTAAGTATGAGCGCGCTGAAGCGGGCACGTACATTCGCAGCCTGACTCATAAGAGTATTCAATGTGCGCGGCTCGCTAACAGCAACAGTTGGCTGTTTTGAATGAGACGAACCGGTTACTGTGAACGGGGAGCGCTTTATGCGCGAGCAGCACCGGGGACAGTGTGTCTGTTAAGAGTGAGCGCTCGTGAGCGGGCAGGTGATTTACACACATAAAAATACGTACTACTTTTTTTCTTCGTCATTTTCTTTACTTTATTGGCGGAAGTCCAGTGTTCCCCTTTGTGTTTGGCGGTTTCGCCGGGTACCGCAAGGAAGTTAGAGAAAATAGAGGAGTCAAAGGTTATATGACGCCATAGACGGGTGACGAAACGGAAATAAAGAAACGTCCCGTGTCTTCGAATTAAACTATAAATTTCTCCGTATTTGAAATTTGGTGGAAACTGTTGGGATAATGTAAGTACATATCTAACAGAAATATATAACATAGATACAGTTATTTTTGCTATTTTTAATGCAGAAAAAATACATATTGTGGCTTTAAAGGGATAGTTCACTTTGAAATTAATTTTTGATATGTTTTATCTTACCTCAAGGGCATCCAAGATGTAGGTGTCTTTGTTTCCACAGTGTTTTCAATTTTGACATTTTTCAGTCAAACCGTTGTTGTCTATCAGTCATACACTGGAGGCTAAGGGGGTCCACCAAAAAGCATGCACAGAGAAGTCCAAATTAAACATGATTTAATGACTCGTAAATGTAAGTACACATTGATGGCCTAAGACACGAAACGAGCGGTTTGTGTGAGAAAACGAACAGTATTTATATCGTTTTTACCTCGTGTAATCACAGTGATCTGAATCAGTTGTGAAATTTCCAACTGAACCGAACTGAATCAGTTCAATGTTACGCCGGAAGTGATCGCTTGCGTGTGACGTCACTCAATATTTACACGGAGATTTCGGAAGTTTTACCTTTTACTAAACATATTTAGATATATCGAAATCGTCTTCCATTGCGGTTTCCCGTATATCTAAATATGTTTAGTGAAAGGTAAAACTTCCGAAATCTCTGCATAAACAAAGAGTGACGTCGGCGCGCAAGTGATCACTTCCAGCGCATGCGCAGACCGAAGCGAACATCATTTTGTCATGGCTATGATTACAAAAGGTAAAAACGATATAAATACTGTTCGTTTTCTCACACAAACTGCTCGTTTCGTGTCTTAGGCCATCAATGTGTACTTACATTTATGAGTCATTAAATCATGTTTAATTTTGACTTCTCTGTGCATGCTTTTTTAGGTGAACCGATTGAGGACCCCCTTCACCTCCAGTGTATGACTGACAGACAACAACGATTTGACCAAAAAATGTCAAAATTGAAAATACTGTGGAAACAAAGACACCTACATCTTGGATGCCCGTGAGGTAAGCTAAAACATATCAAAAATTAATTTCAAAGTGAACTATCCCTTTAAAGCAGCACTATGCAGTTTTTTTTTAACCTTAACCGAATAGCTTCGGAGTTATTGCAATGGTTATAGGACTATTTTCAGGTTGAATGTTGGGCGCCTCAGACTCAAATCACTTAACATTACAGTAATAGTAATGAACGTAAACAACTGACAGGTCTTGTTCGTACCACCTGACTGTTGCAGTGATGCAATGATTGGATGTTTTTTTGGTCCGGTGACTTCCACAGAATATACATGTCCATGTTTTAATATTTAGACCACTTCTATCATTTGTGCTATCAGGATGTGAAGAAAGTTTCAACCAGAATAACCATGAAAAAATAAAATGCCTACCCTATCTATAACAATGGATATAAACGTGTTAAAATTCTGAAAATGAAAAAAAGCACAATTCTACACTTTTTCTTCACTCAATGGAGTTCTTCATACTGTAGAACTCTATGGTTCTTGACTCAATTTTAAAGAACTCTTTATGCCAAAAAAGAAGAAATGATCGCATAATACTTTCATATTTCACGGTGGTTTTTTTTATTTTTCTCTAGTGATAAAGTATGTTTACAAGCTGTTTAATTCATACATTCTTTAAACAAAATTAAGTCATTAAAACTAGATAGAAGACGGGAATGCCTAAAAGGTTCTATAGGCTATATGAAGACAGAACTCTTTAAAGTTCTATTTAGAACCTTTTCTTCTATTGACATTAACTGTATGTCCAGGCCAGTTTCTGGACATTTTTTACATTAAATATTTAAACAAATAGACAATGCACATTTTCAACAGTTCACATCATCCGCATGTTTAAAGCACTCTTACAGTGTTACATTCAAATACTCATGCCTATCATCAAAAAAAACAGTGTAACTTTACCTTTGTATCGGCTTTCTTTGGCAAGTTCAGACCTGAAGGTTTGGATTCTCTGAGCTTGACTCTCACACAAACTCCTCGGCACAGGCGTGTGTCTTGGATTGGCAGGCTTCTTCCTCCAGGGATTTGAACTGTGCTTGAGTTTCTTATTATGCAACAGAACTGGCTGGAGGTGACGTGCCGTTAGCAAACACTATTTATCCCGTCTGGTCCAGAACATATGCAGCTGTCCTCCATTTTCTCTACTGAATAACGCAGGGTGTGTCACACTTCATCAGCGAGTCCAAGCTGGTTCACGATTTACTTTCCATCTCATCTTCTCACACACAGCAAACAAGAACTTATTCATTCTCAACCAACATCACTCCTTACCTCCTTCTTTTCATACCATTCATAAAGCGCTTCAGTCTTTCTCCTAAATGCAAAATGAAAGAATTCCTGGCAGCTGATGTGGTGATTCACTGTTTCCTCTAGTTAATCTGAGAAAACATCTGCCTTGTCAAACAATAATACCCTGTGTGTGTTGTTAAAGTGGTTAGATTCTCTTTAGATAAACACTGTCCACATATGGCTTTTCTAACACTTACATTGACTGAGTCCTGAACCGTTTACAGTAAAGAACGAACGAGAGTGAAAGGAAATACCTGCGAGTGTTTGCCACGTCCATCTCACGGTCCACTCGTCTGAGGATCTCAGAGATCATTCATGGACTGTGGGGTTGGGCTTGTCGAATACACAGACGTTTCCAACGCCACAAGACTGTGTCCTCAGCATCTTGCTATGCACGAGCCATGAGGCCAAGAAGGAAAATGTTAACTGGAACAATGTGAGGCAGAGGCAGTCAATAAAAAATATGAGGCAAGCGCATGACTCGACCATGACCATATAAAAGCCTGAGCTGGACGCGCTGCTGGAAATCTGAGCACTGAATGATCCTGTGTTAAACAATGTAAAAAAAAATTTTTAAATTAACATTGATGCTTACATATACACTCACCTAAAGGATTATTAGGAACACCATACTAATACAGTGTTTGACCCCCTTTCACCTTCAGAACTGCCTTAATTCTACGTGGCATTGATTCAACAAGGTGCTGAAAGCATTCTTTAGAAATGTTGGCCCATATTGATAGGATAGCATCTTGCAGTTGATGGAGATTTGTGGGATGCACATCCAGGGCACGAAGCTCCCGTTCCACCACATCCCAAAGATGCTCTATTGGGTTGAGATCTGGTGACTGTGGCGGCCATTTTAGTACAGTCAACTCATTGACATGTTCAAGAAACCAATTTGAAATGATTCGAGCTTTGTGACATGGTGCATTATCCTGCTGGAAGTAGCCATCAGAGGATGGGGACATGGTGGCCATAAAGGGATGGACATGGTCAGAAACAATGCTCAGGTAGTGCCGTGGCATTTAAAAGATGCCCAATTGGCACTAAGGGGCCTAAAGTGTGCCAAGAAAACATCCCCCACACCATTACACCACCACCACCAGCCTGCACAGTGGTAACAAGGCATCCATGTTCTCATTCTGTTTACGCCAAATTCTGACTCTACCATCTGAATGTCTCAACAGAAATCCAGACTCATCAGACCAGGCAACATTTTTCCAGTCTTCAACTGTCTGATTTTGGCAAACTCTTGCAAATTGTGGCCTCTTTTTCCTATTTGTAGTGGAGATGAGTGGTACCCGGTGGGGTTTTCAGCTGTTGTAGCCCATCCGCCTCAAGGTTGTGTGTGTTGTGTCTTCTTCACAAATGCTTTGCTGCATATCTCGGTTGTAACGAGTGGTTATTTCAGTCAAAGTTGCTCTTCTATCAGCTTGAATCAGTCGGCCTATTCTCCTCTGACCTCTCGCATCAACAAGGCATTTTCGCCCACAGGACTGCCGCATACTGGATGTTTTTCCCTTTTCACACCATTCTTTGTAAACCCTAGAAATGGTTGTGCGTGAAAATCCCAGTAACTGAGCAGGGGTGCGTTTCCCGAAAGCATTGTTAGCCAACTATGGTCGCAAATTTCCATTGAACTCTATTGGTAATGACGGAACTTGCGAACATAGTTGGCTAACGATGCTTTCGGGAAACGCAATCCAGATTGTGAAATACTCAGACCATGCCACGCTCAAAATTGCGTAAATCCCCTTTATTTCCCAATCGGACATTCAGTTTGGAGTTCAGGAGATTGTCTTGACCAGGACCACACCCCTAAATACATTGAAGCAACTGCCTTGTGATTGGTTGATTAGATAATTGCATTAATGAGGAATTGAACAGGTGTTCCTAATAATCCTTTATGTAAGCTTATAGCAGGTGAATTATGTATATTATTGAAGACTTACAATCTCATCATTTAATATAGTTTTTAGTAGTATTATTATTGTTTTTATTAACATTTGTAATCATTGTGCTTTATGAATCATACTTTTCTGAAAACTACTGTATGTGGGAGACTTTGGGAGAGTTGAATGTACAGTGTTTATCCATCGAGCGTAGAATATACATTCCTACGTTAATGAGAACCACATGTTTCTCTGGTAATGTAGTTATATGTTGTTGTTTTTTTGTCTACAGTATATGAACTGAAACTCTTTGTCTAAAGCAGAGAGAGAAATGACTGAGATGCAGGAATGAAGATCTTTGCTGGTCCATTCTCACTCTCTCCCTTATGTCTTATATAAATTGGCAAAATAAATAAGATATATTGGCAGAATGACTGGTGTCTTTTCATGAAATTAAATAACAAGGGGAAGCAAGAATTTTAAATCTACAATTATGTATATTACCATATGAATGAACTTGCACTGGTTCAAAATGTTTTTAATGACGCTGATTTTGATTATTGATCTTGTATTGCTGATTATTGATCTTGTAGACAAGTCTGTATAATTCACTCTTCCTGTTCTTCTGCATTTACTACGGTAAAGTTGAGTGAGTGTATCAGCTATTCTGGGGTGTGTTTCCCGAAACCGTAGTCGTAGTTAACCTGTTAGCAACTTAGTTTGTCGGCAATGGGAAATTGCATTGCAACCAATAAAGTTGCTAACTTAGTTAGCATCTATGGTTTTGGGAAACACACCCCAGAGCTGGTGTGAGTGAGTGGAGACGGGGCTATTTTGCATATTCATGCACATTCAACCGTTACAGGACCTAAAATATAAGTTTTATACCTTAATGCAGAGGTGTAAAGTCACGGTCCGGAATTAAAAGTCCTCCTTTGTATTTTGTTCCTGAAGTAGTGTGTGTTACGAGTGTAAAGGTGTGTGTTCCAGCCGGCTGATTCCCATATGGCAGGACTTTTACGTTACACCTCTGTCTTTATGTAAATTTGAACTTAAATCTTGGTCATGGCCATGTTGCGTTTTGACAGACAACTCACAAACAAGCTAACTACGCATATCACGCAATTAACCACACTAACTTTCCTTTTTTTTTCTTTTTTAAACCTTTTTTGAGGCGTAATACATTAAATGACCAGAGGAGGCGAAATGAATCCTCCCCTTTTTTAATGTTACAAATCAAAAAGGATGCAAATATGTGTGTTAATTATTCAACAGAAGCAACAAGTCACGGCTTAGTGGGTCTGTTATGTAAAGTCAAAGCTAATGACGTTGTTGACAAAAATGCAGATTCATTGAGCACTTGTTGACCTGTGTGTGTGTCACATATGATGAATTTTAATGTTGGTATTTACAGTTAGACTGTTAGAAAGAATAAAATACATACACACCATCATTTTCTCACCCCTAATGTTATTATAAACTTTCCCAAAATACAGCGAGATCTGTTTGAATATTATACAATTCATAAAAGTTTTAAATGGTTTTATATTTCTACATGTTGCATATTTGCTGAAAACTCTATTGACAGGTTTGACTGTGCACTGTAAATATTTGGTTGCACTGTATTTGGATAGTCCAGTTCATAACGTTGCACCTACATGTCAAGTATCTACCGTAGTAGACTAGTAAATTTTAGGTATGAGAGTTTGGATTAAAGTAAGTTGACACGTGTTGAGGAGCATCACAATAAACAGTTATCAGATATTAAAGACAGCTAATACTTTATAATACTCTAATTGGAGTTAGTTGGCATGTTGAAAAGTTACTTGTAGTCAACAGAAAGTCTAAAGTGACCATTGAAATAGTTAGCAAATATTTTGTTCTAATCGTTTACAGTAAATAATGAATGTATTACAGTTGTTCTTGATTGCTGAAACACATTTCTTGAAGTTGTGCCTTCTTTTCTTGAAGCTCTGAACACAAATCCCTAACTTCTTATTTTCAGGTCAAAATTAAGCTGTCCACTCATAAACATTCAATCTTGCTGAAAAACCAGATATGACACACGACACAAGCCCTCAAAAACATACACTACAACATTACACACTGGTGAGATGAATTCAAAACAATACTACAAAAAGCAGTAATATGTAAGTTATGTTGCTTGTGGTTCTCCCCCTTCTTCCACTCCATCGTCTGTGTGTCCTACAGAAATAGAAGTACTGATTACTGTAACCAACATCTTTTTTTTTACAAAATGGAAGGATTCAGAAACTGGAAAGTATGAGTCAATTGGATGCATTTTCTTTTTATTCCATCTATTGAGCAACAGCTAGAGTACATGTGTGTGTTGTAACAGCACAGAGTTCAACACTAAGAGCTTACAGTGGAGAGAGTGTGAAGAACTCGTTCCTGAAGCTTCTGATGATGGAGGCGACGACGGTGAAGCGACTGATGATTGGCTGCACTCTCCTCTTCCTCCTCCTCTTACTATTCCTCCTTTGGCTTCATACTTGACCTCCTCCTCTTCATACTTGACCTCCTCCTCTTCATACTTCACCTCCCCTTTCTCCTCTTCACCTCCTCTTTTCTCCTCTTTTTCCTCTTCATACTTCACCTCCTTCTTCTGTCTCGTCCTCTTCCTTCATCTCCCCCTTTCTCCTCCTCATCCTTCACCTCCTCCTCCTCTTCCTTCTCCTCCTACTCTTCCTTCACTTCCTCTTTTCTCCTCCTCCTCTTCCATCACCTCCCCCTCCTCTTCTTCCTTCAATTCCTCCTTTCTCTTCCTCCTCCTCTTCCTCCTCCCTCCTCCTCTTCCTTCAACTTCTCCTTTCTCCTCCTCCATCCTCATCCTCTTCCGTCACCTCCCCCTCCTCGTCTTCTTCCTTCACTGCCAGCAGCCATATCACCCTGTAGCCCAAGACTGGTTGCCCACTAAAGCTAATCAGGGCTGAGCCTGGTTAGTACCTGGATGGGAGACCTTCTGAGAAAACCAGGTTGCTGATGGAAGAGGTGTTAGTGAGGCCAGCAGGGGGTGCTCACCCTGTGGTCTGTGTGGGTCCTAACACCCCAGTAAAGTGATGGGGACACTATGCTGTCAAAAGAGCACCGTCCTTCGGATGAGACGTTAAACCGAGGTCCTGACTCTCTGTGGTCATAAAAAATCCCAGGATGTCTTTCGAAAGAGTAGGGGTGTAACCCCGGCACCCTGGCCAAATTTGCCCAGTGGCCTCTGTCCATCATGGCCTCCTAATCATCCCCATCTATACCAATTGGCTTCATCACTGTCTCCTCTCCACCAGTAAGCTGGTGTGTGGTGAGCGTTCTGGCGCAATATGGCTGCCGTCGCATCATCCAGGTGGATGCTGCACATTGGTGGTGGTTGAGGAGATCCCCCCCCCTCTATGTGAAGCGCTTTGAGTTT
Organism: Pimephales promelas; assembly: GCF_016745375.1. Next base: position 4,452,621 of record NW_024121388.1, on the reverse strand, counting down.
CCAGAAAAAAAAAGCGCTATATAAATGTAATGAATTATTATTATTATTACTTCCTCCTTTCTCTTCCTCCTCCTCCTCTTCTTTCGCCTCCTCTTCATCCCCCCTTCTCGTCCCCCTCCTCCTCTTCCTTCTCCAACTCCTCTCCCTCCTCCTCTTCCATCACCCCCCTCTTCCTCTTCTTCCTTCACTTCCTCCTCCCCCTCCTCTTCCTCCTCCCCCTTTTCTGCCCCCTCCTCCTCTTCTTCCTCCTCTTCCTTCTCCCTCCTCCTCCTTCTTCGACTCCTCCTTTCTCCTGCTCCTCCCTCCTCCTTTTCCTCCTCCCCCTCATTGTCTTCTTCCTTCACTTCCTCCTTTTTCTCCCTCCTCCTCCTCTTCTTTCGCCCTCCTCATCCTCCTCCTTTTCCTCCTCCCCTTCTCATCCCCCTTCTACTCCCCTCCTCCTCTTCCTTCTCCCTCCTCCTCTTCTTTTGACTCCTCCTTTCTCCTCCTCCACCCTCCTCCTCCCCCTCGTCTTCTCCCTTCACTTCCTCCTTTCTCTTCCTCCTCTTCCTCTTCTTTGTCTCCTCATCCTCCTCGTTTTCCTCCTCCCCTCCTCGTCTTCTTTCTTCACTTCCTCCTTTTTCTCCCTACTCCCCCTCCTCGTCCTCCTCCTTTTTCTCCTCCCCTTCATGTCCCCCTTCTACTCCCCTCCTCCTCTTCCTCCCCCCCTTCCCTCTCCTCCTCTTCCTTCTCCTCCTCCTCTTTCACCTCCTCCTCCTCTTCTTTCTCCTCCTCCTCTTTCACCTCCTCTTCTTCTTCCTTCTCCCTCGTCCTCCTCTGCCTTCTCCTCTTCCTTCGACTCCTCCTTTCTCCTCCTCCTCCTCCTCCTCTTCCTTCGACTCCTCCACCCTCCTCCTCCCCCTCGTCTTCTCCCTTCACTTCCTCCTTTCTCTTCCTGCTCCTCCTTTTCCTCCTCCCCCTCCTCGTCTTTTTCCTTCACTTCCTCCTTTTTCTTCCTACTCCTCCTCTTCTTTCGCCTCCTCATCCTCCTCCTTTTCCTCCTCCCCTTCTCGTCCCCCTTCTACTCCCCTCCTCCTCTTCCTTCTCCTCCTCCCCCTCTTCCTTCTCCTCCTCCCCCTCTTCCTTCTCCTCCTCCTCCTCTTACTCATCTTCCTTCTCCTACTATTCCTTCCTCCCCTTTGCTGGCTTGAGTGAACAATATAAAAGGCCCTTGAGATTTCCGCATACAGACGACACCATTATCAAAATGATCCCCATTCACATGGATCATCATCGTCTTCAGAGATTCAGGGTTTTGTTGTTTACTTTGAGAGTTACTGTGGGTGGTGATGGCACAGTGGATAAGACACATGCCTTTGGTGTGAGAGACCCGGGTTCGAATCCACTGTGAGACACCAATGTGTCCCTGAGCAAGACACTTAACCTCTAGTTGCTCCAGAGGCGTGCGACCTCTGACATATATAGCAATTGTAAGTCGCTTTGGATAAAAGCATCAGCTAAATGTGAAATGTGAGACCGTTTTGAAAAACTTTTCAGGCACCCAAAACAATCATGTGTCTGACTTCAAGTTCCTACTCAATGTGGTTTGACACGTGTTTAAAGACAGTATAAAAGTGCTGAAGTGCAGAATGCTGTGGTTGTGTTGGCACGGATGTGACAAATAATAGAACTGAATGTTTCTGAAAATGGAGAGGAAATCAAGTTTGTACACTTGAAGGGAACACTGTAAAAACAACCAATTCAACTAGAAAAGTCCAGTTCAGTAAAATCAAATTAGCTTTTCAAGTCAAAACATAAAAAATAAATATAAGTTGAAATTGGTTAAATTATTTTGATGTGTCAACGCAATGGAGAAAACATGTTGTCATATTGATCACATAATTTTATTTATGCAAAGCTGGTGAAAATGCAGAGACGACGTCATGTTGCTTTTTCTCACGATGCTTGCACCTGTTTTTAATCTATATTTTCCAAACTGATCCTATGCCTTCTCCTGCAATATTCATAAACATAGATAACCAAATGAATCATTAAGTTGAATCTATATAAGTGAGAGAGCTTCTAAAGACAGCAAAGAATAATTGTAAATCCTGTAACTTATTGTCAAATTCTAAGAATTATTCCTTCAATGACTTACAAATGTCCCGCTCACGGCAGGGAACTCAAAAGAATATCAAATTTACAGGACTTTGAATCACAGATCTTGCATGCAAGTTATATTTTCCTGCCAACAATATCACCTCCCTGAAACTCAATACGTGTTGTTCATTCTGGGCTATGTTGTTCAATAAGGGTCATCCAAAACTAAACTAAAACTGCATCTAAGACAAGACAAACTCATATAACAGAGATTTCTTTATGAGATTATATAAAGAAGGTAGCTAGATTTCAGCTGTGTTGTTAAGTGTTGGTTGGGCCAAATTGTCACATTTGGGCAAAGTATCACGTGTGTTTCATAGGTTCACTTCTGAAATCTGTGTTAATAAACAGCAGTAAATCTGGCAACCCAACAGGACTTTCCCACAGCGCAATGTTCTGTAAAGATTAAGATAAAGCATTCTTTATATAACAGGTGTCTTGCAACATAATTATTTATGTTGGCCTAAAAAAGTCAACATATTGAAATGTTATTTTTAAATATTATTCGTCTGAGACTAAATTTTCAGACTGCTAATCCTCCTGGAGCTTTAATGCTACACACACCGAACTCTCTCTCTCTCTCACACACACACACCATGGGCCTGTTTCAAATGGAGTTGCAGTGTCACATGGAGTTTCAAACTACAAAAAACCTGATTGGACAGTATTCGAATAAATAATCGTAAATAAAAAAATTCCCATAAACTTTCATTGGCTTAGCAAAAATTCCCCTTCTAAATACTGTCCACAGGGAGCTCCTGGATAAAACATCCTTTTGTTTACTGTCAGTTTCCATCGAAAACGAGAAATTAAAGCATAATCCGAGAGTGCTCCACAAGTTATGTCCCATCTGGATGCTCAATATTGATCAGGCGAATGCATGTTATAAATAGTTTATTGAACAGGTTATTAAACTGAAACTAATGCACTGCTACATTGTAACACACACTGCACACAGGAGATAAAAAATGGTACTTATCAACGATGAATGACATGAAATTGTCACTTTATCTCGGCGGTAAAATTTTGGGCGGGTTTTTCTTGGAGTGGGCGGGTTTTGGTGAGCTTTTGGGCTGGAAATCACCGTTCCAATCTGGCAACACTTACTGCACTGCACACACACACACACACACACACACACACACACAAAACTCAGCCAGAGAACTCAGGAAAATTTTTCAATTTTATGTGCTTAAAGCGAGGCTTGCCAGTTTGAACATCCAAGCAATTTTTGACCATTCAAGCACAACACACATCGCGGGCTGTTAACAATAATGATACTCCGTGGCGAGTATAAAACATCCAGTTATGTCTCAAGTGAACATAAACAGAAAGCGGCTGTGCATTATTGGATTCGAGCTTTGTCCTTAAAGCGACCACATCTACCAGCTCTTTTAATTTTACCTGCTCTTTAACAAGGATCAATATAGCCAATAAAGACTGTGCAATGTTATTACACATCTGATTATTACACTTATGTACTTTGAAAACCTACAAACCTGAAACCTGGTTTCTTTATGCTGCTTATTGCTTGTTGTGAACTTGTAGGCCTATACTTTTGCTGTAATAATAAGCTTATTTAGTAGGTATGGGTCACAAAAAATACAAATACACACACACAAAACACTTTGCAAGTAAAAACAACAGTGTAACCTTTTAACATTCTAATCACGACAAGATGTTTTAAATAGCTGTTCACACATCATTTTTAATAAGCTGATATCCCAGATAGCAAACTGACATTGAATCAATGTGGAAATAAGACATCGAAACAACGTTGATCTGACATTGTTTTGCTCATCGAATTAACGTTAAACCAACGTCAGACGCGTCATTCTTTCAAAACTAACGGAAAATCAACGCGTTGTTTCAACGTTATGAAAGCAAACCAATTTTCGATTTTCATTTAGCTTTGAAGAATGCCGCGTCTGACGTTGGTTCAACGTTAATTCGATGAGCAAAATCAACGTTGTTACAATGTCATGAGAGACGTCGTTTCCACGTTGATTCAATGTCAGTTTGCTGTCTGGGATGGATATGTGATAACATTCCACACTGTTCAGTAGGCCTACATAAACTGTTAAATAAACTGTTGAAACCCCTTTTTTTTCCAGTGGAGATGATATTCAACTTGACTTTCAAAAATAACAAAGAAATATCACAAAACATTCTGACAGTATAGGCCTAACCCTCTCAATAACAGCCTATACGCCTTATTCACGGCAGCGCCATCTTTAATTTTTAATGAGAATGAAAGCGAGGCTGTGCATCTCTTCAATGGGCTGTACTGTTATTTAATGTGTTTTCGTTATGTTCTGCTCATGAAACACTGGAAAAATATCTTTCCAAGAAATGTCAGTTGACAAAAAACTCCCGACAATGTAAGCTGTGGAAAATTGTAAACAATCTAGCCGCTTTATTCAGCTTTTTACAGCGGATGCCATTGGAAACACGGTAATCTATCCCTCACAGCCTCACTTTCATACCCGTCATGGCGCTGCTCTGAATAAGGTCTATAGGACTATGGTGAGTAACATCGAAACTGATGTTATCAAACATGCAGCCAGGTAAGCTCTACTTTCATCAGTGTGTGTGTGTGTGTGTGTGTGTGTGTGTGTGTGTGTGAGTGTGTGTGTGTGTGTGTGTGTGTGTGTGTGTGTGTGTGTGTGTGTGTGTGTGTGTGTGTGTGTGTGTGTGTGTGTGTGTGTGTGTGTGTGTGTGTGTGTGTGTGTGTGTGTGTGTGTGTGTGTGTGTGTGTGTGTGCGAGCGCTCGTATAAGGTGGAAAGCACCATACCTTTTATTCCACCGGGTTGCCAGCTAACACTAAAAACACGACAAGCTTAAAAATACAGATCATGTCAGCAATATTAATATATTAGAAAAACATATTAACAAATTAAATAAGAAAATAACGCACTCAGTGTATAATGGATTAACGGGAAGCGCATCGCTGTGTCATTCAGGGTGGATCCGAATATTTGGCAACCCACCCCAGAGAGAGTCCAGACGAAGGGATTGGAAAGAAGCGCACTCTCGAGGCGATCGAGTCAGGAAATGTTTTACTGAAGTCGGCCTGAGAGCTTGGGGAAACCGGTTTGCGACAATGTTAAAGGACCTTGTATTCCAGTTTGGGGTGTTTTACGCCTTTTTGTGTCAATGTGCCTTTGGTTTGGGTGAGTATCGTATTGCTAAAGCTGAATGCTAACGATATGTCTAACGTCATCTATCTCTGTTTATGAGCGCGTGCGTCCTTTAATGTGAATTTGGATTTCTGAAATATTCAGTACTGTAATATATACAGTATGTTTTAAATAATCGCCTCTTGAGATCTGTTTTCTATTATTCAAACGCGTGGATCATTTCTGGAACGGTGGTTCCCATATCATTTCCCAGATCTGGGCTAACTTAAGTGTTTTACAGTTGTGATTCCTTGAAAACGCATTATGGTCTCGGCTGTTTTTCAGTTAAATATTTATTTATTGAAAAATAGCCTGCGTCAATTAGACTATAAAATATCGTAAGATTCAAAATAGCTCGCATTTTGTTGTTTAAAAAATAATTATAAAGCATGTGTTTAAATGTAGCCTAGGCCCATGCGCTCACACATAATGAGCTCTTTCATATTTTTTGTTTTACAGTATGGCATAATAGAGTCGTAGTTGGGGGACTTTATTTGTAATGTAGCCACAAAAAATAACTAAAAAATAAACTAATACATAAATAAAAAGAAATCCTCCTGCTCACCAAGAACAAACACTGTATTGTTAACTGTGCTATCGGCACACAATGATATAGGCTACTAGCTATATTTTATTAATGACCGAGGCCGCTGCCTGCCACTCTTGTGTTTGATAGGCCCTAGCAGGGCTATTCAATTATTATTATTATTATATATAAAGTTAAAAAGATACTGAATGTGTCTTCTGGGTTTTCCTCCTGAAGTCTGGACCATTTTTATATTTTGCTTAAAATAAGTATCTGCTAAAACCAAACAAACAATGTACATTATAATCAAAACGCCCTCATTATGAGCAGAAAACAAAGTTAACTTGTCATTTCAAAGTTTGTTGTGTTTCTTTGCCATTTACAAATAATTTTCCCAATTACAACAATATGTTTATTATGAAATGCTCTTACCATGTTGATTAATAATGCTAAATGTACGGTCATAATTATATACCTATTTGCAGCATTGTTGTTTTCTGCAGTGTTTTAGCGAAAGTATCAAATTCACGTTTTTACTGCTCCATGTGTTTCTACTACTGTTTTTATAACAACGGCGTCATCTGCAGCTCTTCCTTTGTTTCTACATTATCATAGACGCTTGTGGTGTAAACCTTGTGGTGTAAAGTAAAATGGTGCTATACTGTTACCATTACGTGTTGCGGTCATGTTGAAATTGAATATGCATGGCCTATAGCTTTTTGGTAAGCCAGCCAAAACACCATTTTATTATTTTACCTGTATATTATCCTAAAGCTTCCACTAAGAAAAATTGTACATTACAACGTACAAATCAACCTAGTAACAAGACAAACACCGCAATGCATTACCGCAATAACACTGTTTTGCTGATGTTCAGTCACCACGAATGATAAATGAGGCGCAGGATGACGTCAGTCGCTTTGTGTTGTGTACCAGTACAGATACTCGGATATACAGCATTCCCATGGATCACAGTAAATATAAGGGAATAACTGATGGCTGTGAATCCCACAATTGACCCGTCTGAATCAAGAACTACAGGGAGCTGTGTAATAAGATGTGTGCTTCTTAGATAGATGAGATGCTTCTGTAGAAAAAAACAACAATTCCCAGACAGCACACGTGTCTTATAATGAGCACTTCGTCGGTAAAGCTTCTAGTCAAGTCACTTCAAGACACCTGTACTCACAATGGAGAGTTTCAAAGCATCTTTACAGTGATAACAGGAAAATATTTGTTTCTGCTATATAGCAGTATTAGCAGATCTTGAAGAAAAATAGTGTTCAGTGAGTTCATTTCTGTTGTAATGAAGTTATTTAGTTTATTATATTCCGCCGCTCTGTGAAACAGTGATGTCATCGTCCAGCTCAGTTCAGTTCTCATGTAACGGTGTAAATTCAGGCAGATCAGTAATAAAGTCAAACAATCTGACAAACGTCTTTAAAAAGTCCGATTTACATTTTCGAAATGTCTACTTGACATCTGAGAAGAAACGCCTTGCGATGTACTTGTGTAATCGGTTGTGTTCAGTGTCTGGATTCCTGGTGGAGAGCAACACTGATTACAATAAACGATCCATAATTCATAGAAGTTTTTGTTAGCATGCCAGGGAGGTCCATGCAGCCGTCCACCATTAGGCTTCAGGAATGACCTAATGGAGGATGGACATGAAAATCTGCAGTGCTGTGTTGTTATATATTGGGATATTATTATAATCAGGGTTCGACGTTAACACTTGCTGACCGCCAAATGTGGGTAAAAATCAACTGAGGCGGGTAACACTGTCAAATGTGTTACTTGTTATGTTTACTCACTCTGCTGGGGAAGTTTGTGTAGCCAAATCAGCACAAATTTAGTTTGAGTCATCATGAAATATTAAATAAAGCGTATTGTACAGAATCTGCACCTATCAGTCTTATTCTGTTGTATTTCTTTTTTTTTCTTTGGGGTTAGTAGAAGTTCTGAATGGCTGGGAACTTAAACATTTAGTAGCAAAAATGGCCGGTGAGTGAAAAAGTTCATTTCAAACCCTGATTATAATGTTATTATTATTTTTACATAATTTGCCCAACTTAAAGGTGGGCAAGCGATATTTAAAAAAGCCCTTTTGGAAGTTAGTCAGACCGACACACAAACAGACAACAACAAACGTGTGTGGCCCATCAGCGTTAGGGACGTGTGACGGTGGAGGAGAGAGAGCGAGCAGGAGTGAGATGTAAACTGAAGGAAGACTGAGATGAGACAATACAAAAGAGGAGGAAATCACTGGAAAATTAAGGGTTATGACTGGCCAAGAGCTTTAGGCCCAGTGTTAATATTAGAAAAGCTTTCCAGCGCGGGAGGGAGCGAAGCGGGAAAGCCTGGAAACACACGCGGATGGTGCTTAGACACGCGGGTAACACTGAGTAACACGCGAGTAACTCACGAGTAACTTGCGACTGAGTAACACGCGAGTCACACGTAACACGTGAGTAACATGTCAGTAACACTGAGTTATACACAAGTAACACTCAGCAACATGTGAATAACATGCGAGTAACACTAAGTAACGTGAATAACCTGCGAGTAACACTGAGTAACACACGAGTAACATGTGAATAACGTGCAACACTGAGTAACACGCAAGTAACACTGAGTAACACGTGAATAACACTGAGTAACACATGAGTAACACGCAAGTGACACTGAGTAACACGTGAGTAACACTGAGTAACACGTGAGTAACACGCAAGTGACACTGAGTAACACGTGAATAACACTGAGTAACATGCGAGTAACGCTGAGTAACACGTGAATAACACTGAGTAACACGTGAAGAACACTGAGTATCATGCAAGTAACGCTGAGTAACACGTGAGTAACACTGAGTAACACGTGAAGAAAACTGAGTATCACTGGGTTTGAGTATCGGTGTGTGTCTGTCTGAGCTGCTGTGCTGTTGACAACTAATAACGCTTAACATGGCTTAATGTACTAATAGTGTGATATTAAAACACAAACCTCAAAAAACATCAAAACACAAAAAATCAGATGAGCCCAGAATTTGAACTCAACATGTTTAAAATAATTCCACAAGCATAACTTTATTAGTATGATGTTTACTGAGTTTGGTCTTTTAATAAAACTATGTTAGTAGTACATGAAGCCGCGTTAAGTAGTTTTCACGTTAAGCGTTTTAGAATGTCCCCTAACAACCAACTCTGGTTTGTAATTACTATTGTGTACTGTACGTTAAATTCGTGTGCTTCCTCGTCATTGGTTCATCATCTGCGTTTTATTTTACGTGAAGCATTATTCTGCTTCTGCTATGATAAACAGACATCCACTCTTGTATTGTGTGCGTAACGGACGTCAGTTCGTGAGAGTCGCGCTGACGATTGCTAGAGAATGCGGTGTTTAGCATCATTACGAATGCCAGCAATCGGGGTTCGAGAACGACTCGAAGCGCAGGGGGTTTAGGATTGGGGCAGGGACGCACCGATATTAACATTTTGGCCGATAACGATAACCAATAATTAGTTATATTTGAAATCCGATAACCGATATATTTTACGAAAGATCTAAATCCAAAATTTTATTTAATTTTTAAGGGACTGATTACAAAAATAAAACTTCCAAGCACACATTTAAAATGTTCTCATGATAATTTTATGCCGATATGATGACAGACTTGACTTCTTTACTGTATTTTCCATTTTCCTATAATATTTCAAGCGATTCCAAACCATCATCATAAAACAGTGCGCATCTGAAGTGTCTCAGCTGAAGGAAATAATACATTATTTATCGGCTTTAATAGAAATGATTGTTTCTATCAGGCCGATAATGTTAAGATTATAAAGGAACGTATTTCGACCGATTTTGGTGGCCGGTATATTGTGCATCCCCAAATCGCAGGACGAGTTTTGGAAGAGAGGCGTGTGTTTGTTTGGGTTGATCAACATTGTTCCACAGTGTCTTTGAAATATCCCTCACCCTATCTTTGATAGGATGCCAAATAAATTTACTTTCAATTCAAGGAAGTTGTTTTTAAATCCCGGTAGACAGAATGTTTCTGGAAACGAGGCTCTGGGCGTTCAGTCTGTTTGCAGGGACACTTGTGTAAATGCTTTATGAGCTTTCGTGAGCTTCTGCAAGAGTTTTATGTTCAGTGAAGTGAACCTATTGTTTTTGCTCTGTTTATTCTTCTTCTCTTAAAAGAATAACTTTTTAGAGGGTCTAAACATGCTCGAAAACTCAAGAAACTTTGCACACGCTTCAGAAGTGGTGAAAATTTACGTGTGATATGGTTTTCAAAATTGGGTGGGGCAAATTCTTTAAATTATTGCCCTGACATTTTGCCCCGGCTCTACGTTTCACGTACAGGTATGAAATTTGGGACATACATGTAATGACCCAATACCTACAAAAAAGTCTCTTGGAGCATAGCCCTAAACACAACAGGAAGTCAGCTATTTTGAACTTCCTCCTAAATTTTGTGCATTTTTCGTAATTTCCTGATGTTGTACTTAAACGAACTCCTCCTGCAGTTTTGATCTGATCCTCTTCAAATTTGGTGAGTGTAATCTTAAGACCTTTGCGGCGGTAAATTGCGAAGATCTTGAGATTTCGTCGAAGGGTGTGCTCTCGGCGGCCTGACAAATGTGTGGGGCAAAATTGCTCAATAGCACCCCCTACATTATTGCCCCGGCTTTGACGTAGAGTTGTGAAATTCGGTACATGTAATTACACAATACCTGCAAAAAAGTATCTTGGAGCATAGACCTAAACACAACAGGAAGTCAGCTATTTTGAATTTCCTTTCATATATTGTGTAGTTTTTGCCATTTCCAGACATTGTACTTTAACGAACTCCTCCTACAGTTTTGATCTGATCCTCTTCAAATTTGGTGAGTGTAATCCTTGCGACGTTAACTTGCGAAGATCTTGAGTTTTTGTCGAAGGGTGTGCCCTTGGCGGCCTGACAAATGTACACCCAATTTCAGTCTTTTGGTGATTTGTTCATGAATATGTCATATAGGTCAATATTGCTTGCAGTTCCGATGATGCTAGGCAACCACAGACGGCCTGCAGTAACTCAGGCACACAATGTCCGATCTGCCCCAAACTTCACATGTTTGATAAGAGTCCTGTCCTGAACACATGACCATGCTCATATTTGGCTATAGCAATAGCGCCACCTGCTGGTAGCAGGAAGTGTGCAAATACAAATACTTTGGCATAGTGCTCCTATATTTATTATCATTACATACTGCCCACATGCTCTGTTTTCCTAAAACCATTCATCACTGCTTGCAGCTTTAATTATCAAGTTGTTACTATATACAATGGATGAATTATTAAGCATAAATAAAATATGAAAGTTCTTGGTAACAAAGCTGTAGTTTTTATATTTTATATATAATTTATATATATTTATTAAAATATTGTAATAATAGCTGTAGTCATCACCTAAACAGATCTATAGGCTACATTCAAATATATATAAAAACCTCAGTATTTCTAATTATGTTTATCTGAAGATAGAATAATAAGGTTTTAAGTTTTACATGCAGGTACTTTCATTTCTCTTGCCTTTATGAACATGTCGTGGCTTGCAGATTTCCCCTCACTTTAGGTTGCACTCAGCACTAGTAAGCGGGTATTATATTTCTATTGAACTCTATAGTGTTGGTTTGCAGAGGATCTCGAATGACTGCAGTTTGGCTTTAGGACTCAAACTTTTGTTTGTATGATCGCCTGTCTTTGCGTGACAGTTTTTCTCTCATTTCTCTCTCCTGCTCTTTCACTTCCTTCCTGTTGTTCTTTTCATTCCTTCGTTTCCATCTCTTGAATTCTTTCTCAATTCTTGTTTGCACCAATGTGCCAGTCAGTCCGCCGATGTTTTGGCCAGAGTTTGCTGTTGAATGTACAGTATGGGTGCTAAATAACGTGGCACAGACTTTGGTTTTATTTTCACACGTGTGTCACAGTAAAACCACAGCTAGGTCTGATGTGAGCGGATGTGAAAATGTCACTCCTCACACGTGGTTACAGCTGCAAATCAGTGTGGCCTTTAGCATTGTTCGACGGCGACACCGCTTGACTTCGTGAGATGAAATAAACAGCGAACAAACAAACACAGGCTTTTAAAAGCAACCGTATACTATTTAAAAGCCCTGCACACAAAGCCAGGCACAAATAACATACTTATTTAAGCCTAAAGTAAATAATAATGTTGAGGAACAAAATAAAAAGGACAAAGATGGTATGTGATCAAGATGGCTGTGGCAAGGCTATATATATAGTTTAGTTTTGATGTGAGAGTATTTCAATGGGAATATTCCCATTGAAATACTCTCACATCAAAACTAAACTATGAGTGTTAAAAGCACTAAACTTCCTCTCAAGTGCAAAAACTGATTTCTGCTTTCTAAATTTCACTTCTCTTAAACAAAGTTTTCTCAAACACGTTTACAAGTCAGATTTTTTTTATTTGGTTGATTTTCAGTGATAATTTGGCAACTTTTTCCTCAATTGCTATTCAGAAACCGCAATATGAGCTTTGCTCAACTGTCTCACAGTCGAAATATGTCTAGAGTCTGTAGTGACTCGAGATGGCTTAACAATTAATACTACAAAAAGAAAAAAAACAGCTTCATAAGGAGCTTTATAAAGAAAAAAAGTCAAAAAAGACTTTTTTGCACTATTGAGTGGTGTAACATTTCATAGTCTTAACATCAATGATCAAATCTCTCAGTTGTGGCTTTGTGTGTTTTTTTTCTGTTAATTTTTACTAGCATATTTATAATAAAAAAAGTAATAATCTAACAGTCTAGAGTCTAATGTTTCTACTCATTAGACTCCTACTGTGTTTGACGTCTTGATATTGAGCAAGAGAAGCATTTCCTGTGAATAGCAGCCACTTCCTCAGATCATAATGACCCTGTTAAGCTGAAATAACATGCAAAAAAACGTATTGCTTTAAACCGTTTGTACACTGCCAATAATGGCTGGGAGTTATGGGATGGGAGTTATGTATCCTGATAAAATATAAAAATAGCTTATTAAATAGCGTCTAAATTAGTTTACTGATCTCAGCTGGTCTCCCACTCAGTCTAGACTGGTTGTGTGCGTTACCCGAAAGCATCGTTGTCCAACTATGTTCGCTAGTTCGGTCGTTATCATCAGTTGAACGAGTCGGTGTTTCCCGAAACCTTCGGTCCAACACACATTCGCAAACAGCATCGCAGAGGTGTGTGTGTGTGAGTGACAGATCTCGAGCTACAGTTAGAAGCAGAGTTTCTAAATTTTTTGACATATAGACTTACTAAATCCTTATCATAAGCAAAAAAAAAAAAAATTTTGTCTTTTTTTTACAATACAAATGTCATTTACATTGAGTTTGTCAGTAGATTTAAAGCACCGTTTTTGAAGCGCGCGCATGTGCGAACGTGCTCTACATACAAGGAGCCAATCTGGAAAAAAAATATTTGAGAAATATTCCTCAGATCCCATGTCTGTAAATTATATCAAAACATTTAGCATTAATTCGATTTCAAACAGTTTCATTAAAATAAGTTATTACTCCACCACGTGCGTGACATCATAAACCAACATGATTGAATGAACGACCAATTTGCGACAATAGTTTCGGGAAACAGTCGTAACTAGCTAACGTTAGTTGTTTTCTTCAACGATGCACTGTGGTAGTTTAGCAGCGAGTCGTGTCGTTGTACGGTAAACACTAGGGGTGTAACGGTACACAAAAATCACGGTTCGGTACGTACCTCGGTTTTAAAGTCACGGTTCGGTACGTTTTCGATACAGCAAAAAGAAAGAAATGCCAGAGAAATTTCCTATTTGTTTAAACTAAGAAAAAATATTTTTAAAAAAGTGTGAGTTTTCCTAGATCTTGAAACTTTCAGGTTTATAAATGAGGGTCATCTTTGAAGGATGAACAAATAATGTTTTGGTCATCACATTAAAAATAACATTTAAATATATATATATATATTTATATAATATTTGAATTTTGAAGTGCTGGAAAAAGATGTGTGAAGTACTATTCCAGCCAAACTGGTTCCAGTTAGTGTTACTATATTAAATCCATGGTGAATGTTGCTGGTCTGTGGACGAAAGTATTACTAGTTCATTCACGGCACAATGTGTTTCTCCTGGTTTCCATGACAGCGCTGTTTGATCTAATAGAGATCTACGGTTAATAACGGAGAAATGTGAATGCATCTCACTAGATCTCGCAGCGATGTTATTACCTCAGTGGCGAATTCAAATGTTTTCTGTACCGGATCTCTTAGCGCGGTGTGTTAACAGTGTTGCTTGATCGAGATCGGCTCGCGCTGCACAGATGTTGCTGGTCCGAACTGATAAACGATCCGTGAAGCACATAACGAGTAGCGCAGTTTCGTTCTGCTTTCATTACGCTTGCCATTTGATGTTGCGCAACGTTGTGTTGGCTGCGTCAGCACGAATTTTGCCGGCAGGAAAAATGGTCCAAGCAATCGTTCGGTTTGTATGCGTACCGAACCGGAAGCCTCGAACCGAAACGGTTCAATACGAATACATGTACCGTTACACCCCTAGTAAACACACTAGAGCCAGACCGATATATCGGCAGGCCGATATTATCGGCTGATATTAGGCATTTTCTAAAATATCGGTATCGGCGGTTATAATGGCCGATAAATGAATATTTCAAAAATAAAATAAAAACGGACGAATCACGCTTCAACCATGTCATGAGTGTTGGAGTTGTATAGTTTGTCCACCAGAGGGCACTCTACACCGTTCCTGTTAGCAACCTGCTGAGAACCGGTTATGCATTATCATATTATTTGAGTCAAAACTCATAATTAACTACAAATAACTAATGTTAGGGAAATCTGTTAATATTTTGTTGCGCGTTTCTAAAATAAAAAAATAATAATAATATCGGCCGATATATCGGATTTTAAAACCAACAGATATTTGTATCGGCATCGGCCTTCGAAATCCTTTATTGGTCGGGCTCTAAAACACACCCCTGGCTTTCTGGTTTTAGAGGGTATTGATTGAAATATTTCGGTTTCGGTGTGTATGCTGGATATACTTGTCTTTGTGACCCCGGCAGGTTTTTATTATCCGTGCATAAACTCTTAAAGTGACAGTAGTCTAATATTTCTGCTGCCATGTTCTGTCTGTCATGTTAATAAAAGAACAAAAGACAAAGAAATGTTTACAATGAAAACTATCCAGTGTTATTTTACATCTGAAAACTTTATTTCTGTAGTATTTGTCAGTTTAATATACTGTATACTTGTATACCTAAAAAAAACGTGTTTATTTCATATCTCTCTGTATCAAATTGCATTAATTTTGCCGTTGGTTAAAATTATTTGTTCTCATTTTACAGTTTTTTTACTATCACTTTGTTACTATTTTCAGATCCTTGATGACATTTTTTCACAAATCTAGACTCAAAACTCACAACCAATGATCAAAATGCACATTTTTCAAAACTAACCATTTTCACAATTGCTTGGACACGATACACATACAACTCAGATCATGTGTTCATTCAACAAAAATCACTTGTTCAATATGACACAACTTAACATTAAAAAACGAGTATTTCAAAGGGAAATTCACACATTACATTTCAAATGAGTGTCTATTCATTTCCTTACGATACAACTGCTCAAAATGATAAAGAACTGTTGCATTACTCTTAATGGAAACAGACACACAATCTTCCATGTTTACAGTAAATCATGAAAGTTTCAAGATAACGAGATTTATTGTCACCAGTTAGCATGGAGCATGAACCAATTAGACTACAATATCCATGGATACGTAATATTTTATATTTTTGCTTTGATTCCAGTAAACCTTTGTTGTGATTGTGATTGTCAATATATCACACACTTTGTGTGTGCATTCACTTTACTACTGCAGTGCTTTTACAGAGATGTGTTTACTGTACATGTAGAACCATAATGAAACCTGGATCTACTTTGTTCTACAATATTTAATGATGTATGAATGACACAGTGAAACTATCGGTTGCTTGTGTGTGTGAGAGAGATCTATAGTTATGTTTCAATGGTATTTCACAGTAAATTAGTTTTTTTGAACCAATGATTGTGCAAGTGCAAGATTTCTTTAAAGATGTGACGTGAGTGCACAATGCAGTGTTTTGAACATTAGACAGCCTGTGATGTGTCTAGAGTTTTGAAAAATTACATCAAGGTTCTGAAAATAGCAACAAAGTGATTGTAAAAAACTGTATTACTGTTAACTCATTTTACTTTATTGTGCATTAATAAAACAAAAGTAGATTTTTCTTCCGTTCTTTGAAAGGAAACCGGTATTGTCATGTCACACTTGTAAAAAAAAATCAGAATTGATTGAGAGAAGTGCAATCGGTGCATTTTTAATCATTGAAAATAATGTATATTTGTCTGTTAAAATCAACATGTAAGCATCATATGTCATATGATTCAAACCTCAAAATCTTTCATCAGGGAAATGACGTCTGTCTGAGAAAAAACATTTCAGTACCTGTTTAGCAATACTGGAAAAAAATGTTGTAATCATGAGTTTGCAGTGATGTGTAAATCTGAATCTAACCGGCGTTTGTTTTTCCTCAGTTCCTCCTGCGACAAACGTCAGTGTTGTTTGTCATAACTTTGTGAATGTGATTTACTGGAACTACAGTAATCCCGCTGAACAGCTGAGGTTCAGTGTACTGGTCGAACCTTATGAAAGGTATGTACGTGTGAGTGTGTGTGTAAGTGAGTGTACTACATACGTGTGAGTGTGCGTGCGTGCGTGTGTGTGTGTCAAAAGATGCTGAAAAAACAATTTCAGAGAATCACGTGACATTTCCTAATCACAAGACACTCACTCTGTGTCATTTATCTGCAGTGTTGCTCGGACCGTCGACACGTCCCAGACGTACCTTGATATCAGCAACAACAGCGACGATGCAGCGGATGATTATTTTGTGGATGTGACGGCACATGTTGGACAAGAGAAATCTGAAAGTGCCTCCATTAGATTCACATACAGCAAAGACTATTATGATGAGAAAACACATAAATATAAATGTAAGTTCTCTGAGTATAACTTAATAATATAGATACAGTATTATACTTTTTTTACAGTGAAATTTGCGTGGCACTAATGAGGATGAAACACTATACCTATAGACCTTATGCACCAGAGAAACGTGGGCGTCGTCATCTTTAGAATATTGTCTTTGAACTTCCGTTTTTGCGGTCGCTCTGTATATTTCTATGGCAAAAGTTATCATAAGCATTGTGAAGTAGAGCCAGACCGATATATCGGCAGGCCGATATTATGCATTTTCCAAATTATCGGTATCGGCAGTTATAATGGCCGATAAATTAATATTTCAAAAATAAAATAAAAACGGATGAAACACGCTTGAACCATGTCATGAGTGTTGGAGTTGTATAGTTTGTCCACCAGAGGGCACTCTACACCGTCCCTGTTGGCAACACTCATTGAGTTGGTCACGACACACATTGCTTGAATAACAATTAAATCTCTTCTTGGCCTGTTATATTGAAAATGTATGTTTTCCAATTTGCAGAATGACGTTATCCATTGCTAAATTATGGCTCATCATAGACTAGCTAACCACAAAGCTAGCTAATGCCACTATCACCAGTCTGTTCTGGTGTGACAATAAAAGAAACAAGTTTCTTATTAAAATGCATTATATTATTTTAGTTAAAACTCATAAATAACTACAAATAACTAATGTTAGGGAAATCTGTTAATGTTTTGTTGTGCGTTTCTGAAAAAAACATAAAAAATTATAATATCGGCCGATATATCGGATTTTAAAACCAACAAATATTTGTATCGGTATCGGCCTCCTTTATCGGTCGGGCTCTATTGTAAAGCAGATGTCTTAACAAATGTCGACCGGGACTTTTTTTACGAGGTTTTCAAGATTGCTGTGGAAATACAGACCGGAAGTCAAAAGACAACGAGCGCAGCGCTGAAAAGGGGCGGAGCTACATAAGGTCTATATACGTATAACCCCTTAAGTGTCACCCCCCTTTTTGAATATAGATGAAAATGCACATTTCGAACTTAAATGGTTGTAATTCAAGAATGCTTTGGAATATGGACCTAAGATTGATCTCGTTTTAAAGAAGACATTTGGCAGATTTTTGTAGAAGTGAAATAAATTAAGAATGTGAAACAGAAAAAAAGTTATAGAAGTTTGTGTTTATGAAAATGTACAATGTAAAATTTTAATTATTAATATTTTATATAAAATATATATTTTTAAAACCCGGGCGACTCTAAAATTGCACACAAAAAAAAATCAAAGCCAAAAATCTGAATAAGAGTTGTTTAAAATTTTAGGTTGATATCTCAAAAAATGAGCTTTCGGTAAGATTTTGTCTGGGCGCAGTACCAAACTTTTTCACTAGACGACAACCAGACTCCATTATTGCCCATATAAGGGCGTTTTGAGTGATATGAAAAATTATTTCCACAATTTTCATACAATTTATGAAGTATACATCCTATTCAGAAGTAATATGAGAAGTTTGGCAGATTTTGATATGAATTCAACCTCTAAGAAACAAAAGAAAAAGAAAACACATAGCTTCCTGCCACATCTCAAATGGCGAATCTATAATTTTTTTCTTTATATTTAAAAAAAAAAATCAGACCTTTTTTTCTAAAATAATTGAATGGAGGCTATCTTTTGAACTCTTGGCATGAAAACAAACAGATTTCTACCCTTCTTTCATTATTTTTCATGTTCATCACAATTTGAATTTCAAAATAAAGGTCTAAACACGCCTTAGAGTATGAAAATATTCTTGTTGTAAATTATGGGTTCCTCTGTAATATATTTTGAAAATCAAGTGTGTCACCAAATATGAAGTTGGTGTTTGTCAAGATTAGTTTAGGTTTAGTATAGGATAATACTGTTTTAAAAATGTAATGGATTTTGGCCCACCGGTGGGCCGTGACACTAAAGGGGATAAAACATCTGCAATTTATTCATCCCAAAATGGAAATTCATAACTTTTATTAGTCTTTTGATCATTCTTAAGTGTGGTATAGTTTTTGTAAACTTTAAGCTTAAACAAACAAACAAAAAAAATTTGAGTAATATTGTGTGTTTTTTACAGGCTCTTTGGACTTCCCAGCTGTAAATACCTCGGTCCGGAAAGATGTGATTGAAGTGTCTTTTTGGCACCCTTCCTTATATTATGAGCAGGATATTCTGAACGAGGAATTCAAATACACAATCACACATGATCAGGTCAGAAATGCAGTCAAAAAAACACTGAAAGAGGTGTAATCACACACACTCCTCCATGTTACTTACATTTTTCTTCTCTGAAATCACTCTTTTCTATTCTCCGTCTTCAGGAAACGTTTTCAAACTTCTGTTTTTGGGATGAACAACAGTGCAATTATGAAATCCCCCTTAACCAAAGTGTGGCCGGACAGTGTGTGGAGCTGAGGTTTGAAGGGAAGATCGCAGCTATTCCTACACACACCTCCAGACACGTCTGTGTCCCTCACCTGACGCCCCACACTGGTAAAATGCTACCGATATTGAGATCTCTTGTTTGCACACATGAGCTGTGTTAGAAATCACCTTATCTCCTCACTCACTTTTCAATGGCACATAAGTCACTGCATGAGAAAGAGTGAGCGAAAGTTAGTTTCAAAATGAAAATTTTGGCCGATAATGATAATTCTTTATATTTGAGTTAAAGCCGATAACCGATATATCGGCCGATAAATCTAAATTTTATATATTTTGTGAGAGCCTGATTACAAAAACAAAAGTCTCACCATCCCAAGCACACAATTATAATTTCCTCATTATAATTTTATGTAGCCGACATGACAGATATTTACACTTACTTTTCTGTATTTTCCTTTCAAACCATCAAGTGTCTCAAAACCATCATGTTGAACAATTCACACCTGAAGTGCCTCAGCTGAATAATTTATCAGCTTTAATATGTCAGCCAAATTTTCTTAATGCGCCGATAACTGTTACATTACAAATTAACATATATCGGCCGATACCGATAAAGTGGCCGATATATCGTGCATCTTTAGAGTATGGACACTGATGTCAAATTCATGCACCAGAGACGACTGTGAAACACTTGAACCACAAACGGTTTGTGAGGTGCATTCTGGGATTGAATGAGTGCACTGGATAATCTCCACTATGGTTTCAGTCAGCACTTCAGAATAAGGGGATATATTCAGAATAACATATTTTAAAGGTGAAAAATTTCATTTCTGTGCCACTAACTGCACTAAACAGAATTGTGATCTGTGATCAGCTATATTTATTAATAAATTTAGTATCTAGTAGGGGTGTCACGATTCTCCAAATCCTCGATTCGATTAAGTTATCGATTCTAAGGTCACGATTCGATTCGATTCTCGATTTAAAAAAAAAAGTAAAGCGCAGATTGCTATGCAATTTTTAGACTACACATTCATGCATTATGCAATATAAATTTGTTCACAATGTACACTACACCATTGCCAAATTTAAAATATAACAAAAACAAGTAACATAACTTAATAGTATAACATTTAAAGCCCCTGAAATGACTAGAAAAAAAGTTTAGTTAATTTTGATGAACGAGATTGAACAATAGAGTCAGTAAAACGATCCGAACTTTCCATCACGGACACGACATGGGGCGTGGCAGTATCGACGATACCATTTTTTATTTCGATTTCGATACCATTGAATTAATTTCGATCGATTTCGATTTAATATCGAAATCGTGACACCCCTAGTATCTAGTATGCTGCCTCCTAATATGCATTGGTTTTGGCCTAATTTTTGCACCTTGTGTATTATTGGTGGAAAATCCCATAATGCATTGCAACAAGCTCAGTGTAATTTATCCAAAGTGTTGGCCTAAGCAAGATAAATGTTGCGAAATATTTTAAATTCATTCAATAACGAGAAAGGAGTATTTAAGCCGTTATCTGTCTGAGTGCTTCAACTTGTGTTGTTTTGTCTGATGCTATAGTGGAACTTCACCTTTAGCTTATGAGAATGTCATTTTGTGAGTACTAGAGTCGATGGCTTTCATCAGTGAAATGTTCTTTTCTGAAGACCACACAGGATTGATCTTGGCTTTGCTGGGAGGAGGGTTCGTGTTGCTCTGCGTTATCGCAGGTGTTGTGTGGGTCCTCTCCAAGAAGTTGGCCAAAAACCCCAAATTTCCTCAAGCTTTGGTTGGTGTCTTTGAGTCTTTTCACTTTCTATTTCTGTTTTTTACATCTGACATTATGGTATATGCAAATTTCTCCTAAAATGGTGTATTTACCCCTCATGTTGGTCCAAACCTGTATGTCTTTTAGTCCTATGTGGGACACTTGGGATATTCTTGTTGTTGAAGAATATCATTTTAGTAAGCCACATACATACACGCTGTAAAGCTAGTAAAGTCAACCACATTTAAATCCAGCGTTGAATCCCCTAAATTATAATTTCGTGTCTGTACGGAAAATGGCTTGTCCGGAAATTGCAATGATTGACTTTGTGTTAAGCAAAACAACATTCTGGCATCACGCTTGTTTGCTATCCACTATTTTATATGTATATTACCTTTAACTGCATAGACATGAAAATCCTTTTTATATATTTTATATTACCTTTTTTTTCGCATAGACATGAAAATCACTATCCAAACTTAAAAATGGTTGTAATTCAAGAATGCTTTGGAATATACCCCTATTGTTAGGTCTTGTTTTAAAGAGGACATTTCCCAGATTATTGTAGAAGTGAAATAAATTATGAAAGTGAAACAGAAAAAAGTTATGTACGTTTGAGTTATGAAAATGTACAATGTAGAAATATAATTATTTATATTTTACATAAAATATATATATTACAAAATATATTTTACTCTAAAACCGCAAGAAAATGAAAGCCAAAACTCTGAACGAGTTGTGTTCCAAATTTTAGGTTGATATCTCCAAAAAATTAGCTTTCAGGGAGATTTTATTTGGGTGCAGTACCAAACTTTTTCACTAGATGGACGGCCAAGCTTCCTCTCTGACCATATAAGGACGCCTCCATTTCCATATATATTTTGAGAGATCTGAACCATGTATTCCCCAATTTATGAAGTAGACATCCTATTCAGAAGAAGTATGGGGGGTGTTGCAGTATTGATTTGAATTCAACCTCTAACAAACGCATAAAATGAGCACATAAGTGCGGTATAGCTTGCAACCGCATCGCAAATCAAGAATCCATAATCCATAATGTTTTTCTTTACATTTAAAACATTCTGAGACCTTTTTTATCATAAAATTGAATTGGTGTTATATTTTGAACCTTTGGCATGAAAACAAACTGAGGTTTCTACCAATCTTTCACGATTCTCCATGTTTATTGCTATTTCAGAATAAAGGCCGAAACACGCCCAATTAATACGAAATGTTCTTGTTAATAAATTACTACTCCTCTGTATTTATTTTAAAAACAGCCACCAAATATAAAAACTAGAGATTGTAAGCTTTAAAATTAAATGTAGTTTGTCAATATTACATTAGGTTTTACTAAGATATTATTGTTTTAAAAATATAATGGCGGTGACAGTCAAGGAACTGTGACTTTAACTTTGTAAGGTGTCACTCTTGCAGTGTTGCCATGTCCACTTATTATAAGCATTTATATTTTGGTCTTATCTCTGTATAAAGCATTTGGATTTTACTGGTTTATCATGTGCTTCAACACTCTTTTCCTGTGATTGTTTTACCACCGCACTTGCAGAAGAGAGAAACATCTCTGATGCACATTTAAACACGTCATTACATTAACAACTAGTCGTTCACATCATAATATCATGTTATCATAACAGTGATAGTAAAGAGAAAGACATCTCAAGCAGCTTTTCCACAAGCTGAGGTAAATATAAATATATATTAGAGCCCGACCGATAAAGGATTTTGAAGGCCGATACCGATACAAATATTTGTTAGTTTTAAAATCCGATATTCCGATATATCGACCGATATTTTTATTTTTTTATGGGTTCTTTTTCAGAAACGCACAACAAAACATTAACAGATTTCCCTAACATTAGTTATTTGTAGTTATTTATGAGTTTTAACTAAAATAATATGCATTTTAAAAAGAAACTTGTTTCTTTTATTGTCACACCAGAACAGACTGGTGATAGTGGCATTAGCTAGCTTTGTGGTTAGCTAGTCTATGATGAGCCATAATTTAGCAATGGATAACGTCATTCTGCAAATTGGAAAACATACATTTTCAATATAACAGGCCAAGAAGAGATTTAATTGTTATTCAAGCAATCTATGTGTCGTGACCAACTCAACGAGTGTTGCCAACAGGGTTGCCCTCTGGTGGACAAACTATACAACTCCAAAACTCATGACATGGTTCAAGCGTGTTTCGTCCGTTTTTACTTTATTTTTTAAATATTAATTTATCGGCCATTATAACTGCCGATACCGATAGTTTAGATAATGCCTAATATCGGCCGATAATATCGGCCTGCCGATATATCGGCCTGGCTCTAATACATATAGAAGGTGCACAGTGTCACAAAAAACCATCATGGTAACTAAAATAATGCAATAAACATTCATTTAACAACATAAGATGTCATTTAAAACCCTTATATGCATAACTGATACCAAAAAAAAAAACGAAATAAACAATTATCAAAATAAAAAAAAACATCCGGTGTGAAGTATCACACTAAGAACTTAAGTTTATTTATTTTACTTACAAAAAAATGATTTTACTGTAACATTACATGAAATGTAAGGTAGTTTCCCATATAGTAAGGAAATCATTTAACAGATTACGTTTTGTTTTGTTTTTGTTTTTTACAGTGCATGTGCCGAACGGTATGAAGATTATGGGTTCCCTTTAGGGCTTTTATGCCACAGTGTTTTGTATTTGTGGCGTGTCTAGTGACTTGCTGCTCTCAGTTGTTCTACTATTACAGTAACCGTTTGCTCTTTCCCATACGCAGCTGAACATTATCTCCAGCCAGACTCCGACAGTCCTCCTTCCCCAACCCGACTGCTCCACCGTCTCTCCAACGGCGTCTGATGGACACAAACCACTCCTGAATGATGTCACCTATGGCTCTTCCCCCATTACTGTAGATGAGAAAGACTGCGAAACAACCACTGACCTTGCTAACACAGAAGTGGAGGACCCTGAGGCTCCTGAAGAGGGTGATGAAGACTTTACAGGCTTCGGCCAGTCGTCTGACTATAACAGTCCCAAATTCCTGCATGAAATGAGTCCTGAGGACTTCGCTGAGGGATACGGCTCACGGCCGCCGATTCTTAGTCCTGAATGTTTGTGAGAATAACTCTGCTCACACAAAGTCATTTGATGAAATCAGTATTTGGTCCATTAGCAAATTTCACACAGCCATCCAGCCGGATCAGGTTGTGCTTACTCACTGTAAGGAGAGGCAGTGAAAAAACTACATCGCTCCTGTTAAAGGTCAAAGCTGCGTATAATGCCAGTTTTGTTGTGATGCTCATACGTACACTTTTGACAGTGGGAACTTTTACATGCACACACTCCCAAAAATGTGCTTATTGAAAAAACCTGTGTTTCCATGCAAACCAATAACCTGGATATGCATGTTTTCCACTTTCACAGGGTTATCCCCGGTAGTGACGTCAAAATGCAATAATTTGTGTAATTGGAGAATGTCCTGTTAGAAAATGACCAGATTGCAAATATGATGCTTCATAATTCAACTAAAATTTATATTTCCACTCGACAACGTCAAAACGCATCTTAGTGTGTGTCTGTTCTTATGAGCCACAACTTTATTCTCTTATTGTCATGAAATGCATGTATAGATATTTACATCCAGGGCACTTGAAGTTCTAGTCCTGTTGGTTTTGCTAGGCTATAACTTTGCCAAGCTGAATATCTCGCTCGCCTGTGTCGCTGTATGTGCATTTCTATGCCGAGGCTTAATCTGTTACGCATGTAAAGTCAGAACTGCCATAACACCATACTCATGTGTTTAATTATAACAATAACAGGATCCGTTTAAAGGAGTAGTTCACTTTTAAAAAAACTTTTGCGGATAATTTATTCACCCCCATGTCATCCAAGATGTCCATGTCTTTCTTTCTTCAGTCGAAAAGAAATTAAGGTTTTTGATGAAAACATTCCAGCATTTTCTCCATATAATGGACTTCAATGGGAACCAAACGGTTCAAGGTCCAAAAGACAGTTTCAGTGCAAACTGTGAAAATGATTTCAGACGATGAATAAGGATCTAAAAAAAGTTTACATTTTATAAGCTCAAATGCTTGCCTTGCTCTGTTCTGTAATGTGTGTTTGTGACTCTCCTGTTTGAACTCGTTTGAAATCTTTTCACGAGTCAACTCGTTTATTTTGTTCGTTGCGTTGAATGAACCAAATGACACGAAAAAAGATTGGTTCATTTTGATAAATGAGTTCAAAAAAGATCCTTATTCATCGTCTGAAATCGTTTAAAGCCCTTTGAACAGTTTGCACTGAAACTGTCTTTTGGACCTTGAACCGTTTGGTTCCCATTGAAGTCCATTATATGGAGAAAAATGCTGGAATGATTTCATTAAAAACCTTAATTTCTTTTTAACTGAAGAAAGAAAGACATGGACATCTTGGATGACATGGGGGTGAGTAAATTATCAGCAAAAGTTTATTTTAAAGTGAACTACTCTTTTGATATCTGCCAAAAGCTTCTCTGTAATTGTACATTTCTCCGGCAGAAGAGACATTGATGTTGGCTGTATAAATGAAACTTTTAAGCATTACTCTGAATGCCTCCAGCAAACATTTCACCATGTAGTTGTGATGTCACTTTTTGGTATTTAGAAAAAGTGTCGAATTTTAATTAAGGGCAAGATACATGTGGTATTTTTTTATTTTATTTTTTGTACTCTTTTTGCACTTTTCATGATATCCCTTCTAATATTCCCCAACATTTCTTGTAATTTTTAAGCTTTATGCTATTTGAAAATGCAAAGTTTGCACTTCTATTTGTCAAGAATGTCTACTCTGTCCAGACCAGATGGCAATAAAAAAAGCATTAGCTTCTTAGCCCCAAAAATGACAATCCCATTCCTTACTAATACTAACCATTCAAAACAGTATCATTTACGTGTATGCACTTGGCAGAACCTTTTTTTTTTTTTTTTTTGATGACATACAATGAATTCAAGGAATACAGTTGATCAAATGGGGATTTCCAGATTGCATTTGTGGCCTTGCTGTTGCCAGTGCCATACTTGTCGAGTTTGACGATTTTGTGTATGTGTGTGTCAATTGTATACATATGTAAATGAACTGATGTTTGTATATATGACTGTTACTGTAATTACATGAATAAACCAAGTGGCTGGCTTCTTCTTGGCTTTAGCTGTTGACTGAAACTCTTGAGCACAACACATATTGTACATTCGGAGGAAAACTAGGCCTTTTGCTCATAATATATGCATTTAATATAATATACTGAAAGAAATTGACCCAGATTCCACCCGAAGATAGGTGACTGATCCAAGATGGCTAATTTAATAAAGAGAAAGTGTTGAAATATTTTTTCTATTTTAAAGAAAACAATTGCAGAACAAGCTTGAATATTATAAAAGCCAGATGTGTGTTTTAGGCCTTATGACTGTTGACTACAAAGGTCAAGATGAGAAGTTTGTATCCTTTTTGTTTTATGGAGGGAGGGATAAAACCAAAAAATGACATTTGTTATGAAGAATTGTTCATTCTGAAAACACAAAATTGAGATTTATATTGTATTATGTTGCAAATATTGTTCGAACGCTGTGTCCATTAAAATATATGAAAAAGGATGAGAAGTTTTGAGCAGTTTTTGCATAGAGAGTGTTTCTTAAGTAAGTGTCACGTGGACGTTTCTTGCCTCAGAAGAGTTGATTGTCCTTGGAGAATGTTACATTTTCCTTGTGAGAAAGATCATCACAATTAGAGAGCAGAAGATGTAGAAATTAATGCTGGGAAAACAGTTCGAGTGAATCCTAGTTATGCATGCAATATGGCTGTGCTGTATCGTGAATAAGTAACGGCTGAAGGGCGTTAGCATAGTTGTTGCACGACGTGAAGCGGAGCTACACAGCCGTTACTTATTCACGATACAGCACTTGCCTCCAGTACCTTTGCTTTTATAAAACGGTTACCACAGAATAAAAATATTAAAGTAAAAAAATAAAAATAAATGTATTAGTGCAACTTTCATGAAGTAAAATCAATAAAAGCCTTCCTTCCGCTAGAAAAAATAGTCCCTTACCGTGTTGCGCCGTGATAAATAGAACCATTGGGTGAAGCGGTCATAGCGGTGTTTATCATGAATAAAGCCTGATAACTATTGACCAATCAGAATCAAAGATTGGAACTAACCGCTTTATAATGGAAAATAATTGTGACAATTTTGACTTCTGGAAATATTGAGCTTCATTTGGATGATTTTTCTCTACAATAAAAGTCAACATGGCTGATCACATCCTGGGCAAATGTGCAGTAGAATGGGGGCAAGTGAGGGACCTTGAGAAATGTCTCGGGCAATGGGGCGTCTCAATGCCATTAGCATGCAGACAGAGCAGGGGCACTGCATTTACATACTGACAGGATTAATTTAAACTATTTCATCTCGAGATCTTCAATGTCCTCTTCATTTTATCTATAGCCTATTTCAAATAAAATAGTCAAATATCGGACAACTGCAGTATTTGATTTTAGACAAATGAGTAAATTATTGTTCCTCAATGCTCTGCAGAAATTGAGTCGTTAATGTGAGACTATCATATCTTCCTAAATACCATTTTATCATTTTGCTGAAATTGGATTGATACTATAACTATTGTAAAAATATTTAACTATGTCTTAATGTAAACCAAAAATGTATAAATACTCATTATATTCTTAGGGTAAAACATTAGAAGTAACGTGAGTAAAGTTACGTAATCAGATTACTTTTTTCAAGTATCAAGTAACACATTACTTTTAAGTTTACAATAAAATATCTGAGTTACTTTTTCAGACATGTAATGCTACAGTTAGTTACTTTGTTTTCCCATGTATTGACTGACAGCTCTCTTGTCCTCATGTTGACAGGATCGTAAGTGAGTAAAGTTTTGGTATTGTAGTTCTAGAATAATTGTACATTTATTAATCTCACTTGCAAAAAAAAAACCAGATTCAGTTTTCCTCAAATTTAATAAAATTCTCTGCAATAATTAAATGTTAAATAACACAAATATACTTTATGTATTTAATCTCACTTTATTTAGCAATGTCTTTGCTGCTGACCTTCGGTGATCCACTTACTTACAAAAAAAAAAAAAAATACTTTAGAGAAACATCACATATGCTGAACCATGTACTGTACAGCTGTGAATATGCATTTTTCTTCAGCCTGAGGCTTATTCATTTCACTTTTGAAAAAAAGTTCGGTCCCACTTTATATTAAGTGGCTTTAAGTACCATGTACTACATTGAAATTAATAATTTAATACAATGGACTTATTGTGTACATACATGTTTTTACATTGTACTTATATTTAAAAAATACCAGCATGTAATTACAGCCGTAATTAATTTATGTAATTACATCTGTAATTACACAGCTGACCCATCCCTTACACTTAAACCTACCCTTAAACCTACCCACACACCTGTCCCAAACCTTATATCCCACCTCAATAGCACCAAAAGTGATTTACAATACAACATGAGCACAATAAGTACATTGTAATTATTTTTAAATGTAAGTACATAGTACTTAAAGCCACTTAATATAAAGTGGGACCAAAAGTTCCTTTATGTTTGACAAAATATAACTTTTTGTTTGTTATTAAAACACAATCAAGCCCAGCTCAGGTGAGAAAAACTAATGCAAAAGTAACATAACTCATTACATTCCATAAACGCTGAACATTTTCGCACGGTCTTCCATCATTGCTTGTGTGATGCAGAAACACCCAAAGTATGAAGTTTGAAATTTGCCATATTTTCTTATATGGGAACAGTTCTTCGGCCAGTTTTGTAAAGTCAGCATGAGATAGAAGTTGCAATAATCTTTTTTTCTGTATTGTGACGTATATCCGGGAGAAACGGCTTTTTTCGAACAAGAAAAAATGTTGGGGGATATGTGATTTTTTTATGCACAGCTGCATTACTTTCTGAACTTAAGCCAGCTCCTTGATTCCTGTCTGCTACCTCAGTAGTCACAACAACAATAATCAGACACACCTGAATTAATCAAGTTTGTCCAATAATGGCAGACAGGAAACAAGGAGCTGGCTGAAGTTCAGGAAGTAGTGCAGCTGTACATAGAGCCAATTGAATTGATTGGATGTTGTGGTTTGCTATTGGTCGAAAGTGTCCCGCCCTTGCACCAATAAAAATGTCATCAGAGAAGAGAAGAGATCTTGCAGCAACAAGAGGAGAGTAGGGATTACGAGGACAAATTAAAAAAGATGTGTTATAATTAAAAGATTATTTTAATTATAAAATAATTCATAACAAATACTGCAATAATCGATTAAATAAACAAAAAAACAAACAAAAAAACATGAAAATTCATTTTGGATTTTCAAAATGAAAAACATTCATTTTGGTGACTAAATACAATTAAATAAATGAACTGGCTTTTATTTTGGAAAGGGTGTTTTTGGTGGGCGACAGACCGATATCGCAGAGTGGTCTCCCGCTTCACGCGACTGTTGCTGCGGTCAACAGATGAGATACACACCGTAAAGACAGTCGTGGATGAGCGCAAAACACGTTACGACGCTCCGCTATAAATGTTCTCATTTGTATCTGTTGACATTTGCTTTTTCAGACTTCGTTTGAGATTGGCTCATCCAGGCTGAAGAGAGAGAGAGAGAGAGAGAGAGAGAGAGAGAGAGAGAGAGAGAGAGAGAGAGAGAGAGAGAGAGAGAGAGAGAGAGAGCGGTAAAGGAGGAGGCCACTCCTTTGATAAACTGCGGATTAAAAAGCTCTCTTCATCCAGCTGTGTAATATTTACATTCAGCAGATGTGTGTGTTCATAAATCACTAGAACTGTGTGTGTGCGCGTGGATCTTCCTGGACAGCTCGCGCTTATTATTATCCTCGTGTCGGATCTTCAGAGACGAAATAATGTAATGTAACCTGGCAACACGAATGCAGGTAAGACACCGCGTTCCCGTTCTCACTAACAAAATGTACCGTGAAATTATGTTAAGTACCATTCGAATACTTATTAATAATCGTTCAGTGCGTCTATATAACACAGTATCATGACACCAGACACATCACTGCACCATCCCTGCTAACACATGTTCTAAGAACATTTTGCTAATGTTCTTTTCCCCCTTAAAGTTCTCTGAACGTCCCGAAACATCTAAAAAAAAACATTTGATCAACTGAAACATTTCAGGAAAAACGTTTTGCGAACGACGTATATCATGCTAACGTTTTGAGAACATTTTTAGAACTAACTGTTAACTTACTTTAAGAATGATTCTAACATTCTAATTCTAATGATTGTAATTCTAAACATTCACATAAAGTTATGAAAACGTTTTTTTTTTTTTTTCATGAAAGGCCTCTGAACGTTCGAAACTACCTGTTTTTTAACGTTTTATTTTTAATGCGAACGTTAATATAAAACATTCCATTTGTTCACTCTTGTCTGCAAACATAAGGTTCTCTGAACGTTCTGGAACATTTAAGACAAAAAACGTTTTGGAACGACTTATAAATATAATGCTAACGTTTTGAGAACATAATTTAAGATCGACCAAATAACATTGAAAAAACGTTCTATTAAGGTTCACTTTAAGAATGTAACTTTAAAAATGTTATTTACAGAATGTTTGCTTACTTTTTAGTTATAGGTCTGAGAACGTTTCACCACAGCACTGTTGGTAAGAGTTTATTTTACAGTGTCATTATGTTATTTGTAAATTACTATAGTAATAACTATAAATTGTGCATAATTACATGAAACGCTAAACCAAATCAAACTCTAGTAAGTACATGTAGTGACTTAATATTACTCAGTACTGAAATGTGTAATTACAGTAAAATATTGTAACCCACTTTATCTCGGTGTCCTTGTTACATGTATATACTATAGTAATAACAGTACACTATAATTACAAGCAGCCAAACCTAACCCCCACTGTAAAAAATTATTGATGGTTTAACTTAAAAAAGTAAGTAACCTGGTTGCCTTAAAATTTTAAGTTGATTGAACTAGAAAAAGTGAATTAATAAAGTAGATTAATTTAACCATCAGAAACTCAAAATAATAAGTTCTCAACTAAATAAATTATTATAAAGTTGATTTGACAAAAGAAAATATGTTGTGATAACAAATCTTGAAAATATTTTTTACAGTGTATACAGTTAGTCTGTTGTTAATTAATATTACTCATTAATATACACCAAAAATATGGGGGTTCCTTGAAATTCTTTGGAGTTGTATCTTATAACATGTTTAATGAATATGGTAAAACATGGTGATGAATGGTTAGATGGTACTTTGATGAGCCGTTTGCTGCAATGTTTTTGCCCCTTTTGTGTGTGTAATCAAAAGTAGTGTACAGATCTCTTAAATGGACTAACTGCAGCACATGTAATCCTGTGTGAGACGTTTTGTGATGGATTTTTGTAATCTGACCACTAACAGCTGCTTTAAACAGGCATGTGGATCTCTTGAAGTTTAGCTGCTCATATAGTGTGTGTCATATACTTATATTTTAGGGTTCAGTGTGTTTTTCCACCTGCTATATACATACACACCGAGTGAGTGAGAGAACACACACACACTTCCCTGGTTATGAGGATCTCCGTGTAACACAGTAGTCCTTCTGAAACACCTGTCGAGAAACGACACTGATTCATCTTTTCTTCTAAAAGCAAAGCCGAACCAAACGAAAGGAAGAAATCTAATCTTGTCTGTAAAATGCATTTAAAACACATTTATAAAAGAGTTTAAATTGATCTGTAAATGTATATTGGTAACACTTTACAATCAGCTTCATTAGCCTAAACATGAACTAACAATGAGCAATACATTTGTTACTGTATTCGGTTATCTTTGTTAACGTTAGTTAATATAAATCCAGCTGTTCATTGTTTGTTCAGTGTGCATTAACTAATGCTAACAGGATTCTAATGAAGTGTTAGTAAATGTTGAAACTATTAACAAAGATTAATAAATGCAGCATATGTGCAGTTCATTGTTCGTTCATGTTCACTAACGAACCTTATTGTAAAGTATTAGAAATCCAACTAAATGTCTACAACAGTACATAACAAAAAGACATTATTATACAGATTTTGCAGGTGTGTTTTATGTGAGAATCTCCCGTGGAGATGAGGTCGGGTGTGACACTCATGGATATGGTTATTGTTGTGTCAGGTTAGCTGGTGTATTCAGTTACTCAGGAGAAACGTGGGAGGCCTTGCTAGCGTAACGTAATATGTAATCGCTAGTGTCTCTGTCTCGCTGCTATCTGCAGCATTCAAGACTCCAGACTCCTGTAGACACGACCATTGTGTCTATCCCAAGTCACATACTTACACTGTGACCTCAAGTACTGTTTTTGGGAAGAAAAGTACATACTTTGGGTGTGTAGCAGAAGAGTAGACAAGCTTCGGGACAAACTACTGAAATGTCGCTTTGTTAAATGGATCCTGTCACTGTTTAAAGGGTAATTAAACCCTAAAACAACTTTTTTTTAGTTAATGATATATATGTAAGACTGGGGCTTTATTAATGCTGTTCATTGATTCAAGAATTTTTGTGACAATTTTTTTTTGTATAAAATGTTTTAATTCTACAATAAATGGTGTAAAAACGTCTGAGTGCTGCCCTCTTTATTAGGGCCTTATCTAGTGAAACCATCGGCCATTTCTAAAATAAATAAAAAAGTACCTTCCCGTTGTTTTACACATCCAGGATACACTCACGAAAGGACCATTTTAAACAATAAACTGACACAAAGACATAACTATGTCATTCAACATACAATAAAATTTGAGCGATCCTCCTTCTCCACTTGTAAACAATGGGGTGGTACAGGAAAATCCTGAAATGTTTTCCTCAAAAAACGTAATTTATTTTCCACTGAAGAAAGCAAGACATGCAAAACCAAAAATGTTTACTGTGGCGAGCGGGACGAGTGAGAGCCGCGGGAGCGTTCATGTAAACACTACACTCAGATTCACCAATTGGATTGAATTCAGTTCGATTGAAACAAAAGCTGTGCATGTAAACAATGAATGGCGACTGCAGAAAGCAAAAGCTGAATCCCCGACGGCCGGACATGTCCGGGAAAAAGAGGATGGTAACCCCTACTACTCAGCTTTCTCCACAGAACAAGAGCCTGCTAGCTTAGCTTCCAAAAAAAAAAAAGATGGCTGACATTATGTGTTCATTCTGTGAGCGAGATCACCCTCTATGGGTGGGTTGTGGACATGCGGGACAGACTGTAGTCTTTAGCCTCTGGACAAAAAATACTCTTGACGCAAAATGACGATTTTTAGAAGATTTTTTCCAGACAAAAAATACATAAATCTCTCGTCTGACGGGGATATGAGGGTGGAAAATCTGAAAATACTACAGGTTTTCTATTAATCCTAAAGTATCCCTTTAGTTAACGCCTGATGCATCATAATGTGTGTGATTATGACTGATCTGTCAATTGCTCTCTTAAACAGGCCAGAGTTGAGCAGATCCCACAGCAGAAGCTCTAAAGTGACGTGAACCCCACACAGACCCAGCCATGCTGGAGGAGGACATGGAAGTAGCCATCAAGGTGGTGGTGGTGGGCAACGGGGCGGTCGGCAAGTCCAGCATGATCCAGCGATACTGCAAGGGCATCTTCACCAAGGACTACAAGAAGACCATTGGGGTCGACTTTCTGGAGAGACAGATCATGTAAGCATGCTTTTCACGCTTCAGTCAGGTTACTTTGAAATGCTTTTATGAGTTCTCATGCACAGCTTTTGGGTTCTGTGATTGGACACAGTCGCTCAGTCATTTGCAGATGTACAGCATTAAAGCATAACTTTGCCGATTTTCAACCCGCTTTATATTGTTACAATGTCGGTAGTATACATAAACAATGTTTACTTGACTGAGAAAGACTGAGAAATTCACGTTTATTTGTCAGCATAATTGATTTGACAGGGCAAAACTGCAGATTATAATTCCTCATGTTAGCATCCCCGCTACAACAACTAGCCAAACTAATTTCAAGCATTATTAAAGACAAGTAGACACTGTTAAAAAAGAATAGCAATCACAACAAATAGATACAACTGAACAAAGACATGATTTTCAGGTATTCAGGTTCATAAACTAATCAAATGTTAAATAACACTGCACTGCAATAAATAACATATACATTACAAATATAGTTACAAGTTATTCAGTCAAGTACTGAATATGCCCAAAATTCATTTTTTTGGTTAAATGGCGCTACACGATATAAATATATCTCGGTACTTTATACGTTTTTCTATTTGGACAAAGAAAATCTGTATTTATTAAAAAAATATGTATTTCACACTCTGCCCAATGATATCCTACAAACAATGTTAATGTTGAAGGATATAGAAACAAATATAGTGAATGTAATGTTGGCTATGCAATATATTATGTGCAAAAAAGGTGGTTAAAAGCACATTAAATTATAACATTACAATCTAAAAACTAAAATAATGCTTTTGTTATTAAATTGACGAAAGGCTAAACTAAAAATGAAAATAAAAACAAAAGCACAAACTAATTATATTAGCCTGCATTGATTACCCCGATTATAATGGTCGCTTTCATAAAAATACACACATGGCACATTTATTGTCTCCAACAACAAATACTTTAGCAATATATTATATATTTGACATTTTATTAAAGAGGAATAGCCCCTTGAGATGAACCATCTCGTTTTCGAGGGGGTCCTCGATTCTAGATTCAAATAAAACATTGACCTTACAGCAGCTGGAATTTAACATAACAGATAGCAAAAACCAAAACCAAAAAACAAATACACAAGAAAAACAAACAAACAAAACAAAAAACATGCTTTACAGTAGTACTATATAGCTAAATATATAAGCCAAAACCAAACAAGACATTCATTCATACAAGACTCCCAAAAGGTGACACACTCCTCCCTATGTATTTGCAGTCATCCCCCATGTATTTGCAATATGTATTTGCAGTCATCACATTCTGAATAAATTGTTACTAATTTTCCAGATTATGCATTAATAGGCATTGTTATATAAACCAGTTTGAGTTAAGCCATCTAAAGTGGACCATTGTTGTTTCTTTAAGCACATAATAAAATAGGCTTTTCCCCTGAATTCTTCCAGCCATAGCTCTGCAACAGTTCTACAGCACATTTATAGCACACACACTTTCTCGCTTAAAGCCAGGGCAGAGTGGCAGTTTTTTACTAGGATATCGGCTGTTTATTAGTACTTATAAAGCACATATTAATGCCTTATTCTGCATGATATTCTACATTAGAGCCAGACCGATTTATCGGCAGGTCGATATTATCGGCCTATATTAGGTATTTTCCAAATTATCGTTATCGGCAGTTATAATGGCCGATAAATAAATATTTCAAAAATAACATAAAAACAGACGAATCACGCTTGAACCATGTCATGAGTGTTGGAGTTGTATAGTTTGTCCACTAGAGGGCACTCACAGCAACACTCGTTGAATTGTTCAGATACATACATTGCTAGAATAACAATTAAAAGATCACCCCCATCAGTTCTCTTAACTCAAATAAGCATGACAAAATTTGCGACTATCATGTCCAGTTTAAAAAAATAAATAAAATATCGGCCAATATATCGGAATATCGGATTTTAAAACCCAAAAATATTTGTATCGGTCTAAGTCTCATGGGTCTAAGTCTCATGGGCCTCTATCAGAATTTGGGAAGATTGGAGAAACTTAATTTTTCGCCCAAAAAAAAAACGTAAGGGGTACCACTGTGGTTTTTTTTTCGGGCCGAATTTTTGAGTTTCGATATCTCAGCTCTGGAAGGGGCTAGAGCCTCCATTTTTGCACTCAGGTCTAAGTCTCATGGCCCTCTATCAGAATTTGGGAAGATTGGAGAAACTTAATTTTTCGCCCAAAAAAAAAACGTAAGGGGTACCACTGTCGTTTTTTTTTCGGGCCGAATTTTTGAGTTTCGATATCTCAGCTCTGGAAGGGGCTAGAGCCTCCATTTTTGCACTCAGGTCTAAGTCTCATGGCCCTCTATCAGAATTTGGGAAGATTGGAGAAACTTAATTTTTCGCCCAAAAAAAAAACGTAAGGGGTACCACTGTCGTTTTTTTTTCGGGCCGAATTTTTGAGTTTCGATATCTCAGCTCTGGAAGGGGCTAGAGCCTCCATTTTTGCACTCAGGTCTAAGTCTCATGGCCCTCTATCAGAATTTGGGAAGATTGGAGAAACTTAATTTTTCGCCCAAAAAAAAACGTAAGGGGTACCACTGTCGTTTTTTTTTCGGGCCGAATTTTTGAGTTTCGATATCTCAGCTCTGGAAGGGGCTAGAGCCTCCATTTTTGCACTCAGGTCTAAGTCTCATGGCCCTCTATCAGAATTTGGGAAGATTGGAGAAACTTAATTTTTCGCCCAAAAAAAAAACGTAAGGGGTACCACTGTCGTTTTTTTTTTTCGGGCCGAATTTTTGAGTTTCGATATCTCAGCTCTGGAAGGGGCTAGAGCCTCCATTTTTGCACTCAGGTCTAAGTCTCATGGCCCTCTATCAGAATTTGGGAAGATTGGAGAAACTTAATTTTTCGCCCAAAAAAAAAAAACGTAAGGGGTACCACTGTCGTTTTTTTTTTCGGGCCGAATTTTTGAGTTTCGATATCTCAGCTCTGGAAGGGGCTAGAGCCTCCATTTTTGCACTCAGGTCTAAGTCTCATGGCCCTCTATCAGAATTTGGGAAGATTGGAGAAACTTAATTTTTCGCCCCAAAAAAAAACGTAAGGGGTACCACTGTCGTTTTTTTTTCGGGCCGAATTTTTGAGTTTCGATATCTCAGCTCTGGAAGGGGCTAGAGCCTCCATTTTTGCACTCAGGTCTAAGTCTCATGGCCCTCTATCAGAATCCAGAGTTTTGGGAAGATTGGAGAAACTTAATTTTTCGCCCCCCAAAAAAAACAAAAGGGGTACCACTGTCGTTTTTTTTTTCGGGCCGAATTTTTGAGTTTCGATATCTCAGCTCTGGAAGGGGCTAGAGCCTCCATTTTTGCACTCAGGTCTAAGTCTCATGGCCCTCTATCAGAATTTGGGAAGATTGGAGAAACTTAATTTTTCGCCCAAAAAAAAAAACGTAAGGGGTACCACTGTCGTTTTTTTTTCGGGCCGAATTTTTGAGTTTCGATATCTCAGCTCTGGAAGGGGCTAGAGCCTCCATTTTTGCACTCAGGTCTAAGTCTCATGGCCCTCTATCAGAATTTGGGAAGATTGGAGAAACTTAATTTTTTGCCCAAAAAAAAAAACGTAAGGGGTACCACTGTCGTTTTTTTTTCGGGCCGAATTTTTGAGTTTCGATATCTCAGCTCTGGAAGGGGCTAGAGCCTCCATTTTTGCACTCAGGTCTAAGTCTCATGGCCCTCTATCAGAATTTGGGAAGATTGGAGAAACTTAATTTTTCGCCCAAAAAAAAAACGTAAGGGGTACCACTGTCGTTTTTTTTTTCGGGCCGAATTTTTGAGTTTCGATATCTCAGCTCTGGAAGGGGCTAGAGCCTCCATTTTTGCACTCAGGTCTAAGTCTCATGGCCCTCTATCAGAATTTGGGAAGATTGGAGAAACTTAATTTTTCGCCCAAAAAAAAACGTAAGGGGTACCACTGTCGTTTTTTTTTTCGGGCCGAATTTTTGAGTTTCGATATCTCAGCTCTGGAAGGGGCTAGAGCCTCCATTTTTGCACTCAGGTCTAAGTCTCATGGCCCTCTATCAGAATTTGGGAAGATTGGAGAAACTTAATTTTTCGCCCAAAAAAAAAAACGTAAGGGGTACCACTGTCGTTTTTTTTTTCGGGCCGAATTTTTGAGTTTCGATATCTCAGCTCTGGAAGGGGCTAGAGCCTCCATTTTTGCACTCAGGTCTAAGTCTCATGGCCCTCTATCAGAATTTGGGAAGATTGGAGAAACTTAATTTTTCGCCCAAAAAAAAAACGTAAGGGGTACCACTGTCGTTTTTTTTTCGGGCCGAATTTTTGAGTTTCGATATCTCAGCTCTGGAAGGGGCTAGAGCCTCCATTTTTGCACTCAGGTCTAAGTCTCATGGCCCTCTATCAGAATTTGGGAAGATTGGAGAAACTTAATTTTTCGCCCAAAAAAAAAAACGTAAGGGGTACCACTGTCGTTTTTTTTTTCGGGCCGAATTTTTGAGTTTCGATATCTCAGCTCTGGAAGGGGCTAGAGCCTCCATTTTTGCACTCAGGTCTAAGTCTCATGGCCCTCTATCAGAATTTGGGAAGATTGGAGAAACTTAATTTTTCGCCCAAAAAAAAAACGTAAGGGGTACCACTGTCGTTTTTTTTTTCGGGCCGAATTTTTGAGTTTCGATATCTCAGCTCTGGAAGGGGCTAGAGCCTCCATTTTTGCACTCAGGTCTAAGTCTCATGGCCCTCTATCAGAATTTGGGAAGATTGGAGAAACTTAATTTTTCGCCCAAAAAAAAAAACGTAAGGGGTACCACTGTCGTTTTTTTTTCGGGCCGAATTTTTGAGTTTCGATATCTCAGCTCTGGAAGGGGCTAGAGCCTCCATTTTTGCACTCAGGTCTAAGTCTCATGGCCCTCTATCAGAATTTGGGAAGATTGGAGAAACTTAATTTTTCGCCCAAAAAAAAAAAACGTAAGGGGTACCACTGTCGTTTTTTTTTCGGGCCGAATTTTTGAGTTTCGATATCTCAGCTCTGGAAGGGGCTAGAGCCTCCATTTTTGCACTCAGGTCTAAGTCTCATGGCCCTCTATCAGAATTTGGGAAGATTGGAGAAACTTAATTTTTCGCCCAAAAAAAAAACGTAAGGGGTACCACTGTCGTTTTTTTTTTTCGGGCCGAATTTTTGAGTTTCGATATCTCAGCTCTGGAAGGGGCTAGAGCCTCCATTTTTGCACTCAGGTCTAAGTCTCATGGCCCTCTATCAGAATTTGGGAAGATTGGAGAAACTTAATTTTTCGCCCAAAAAAAAAAAACGTAAGGGGTACCACTGTCGTTTTTTTTTTCGGGCCGAATTTTTGAGTTTCGATATCTCAGCTCTGGAAGGGGCTAGAGCCTCCATTTTTGCACTCAGGTCTAAGTCTCATGGCCCTCTATCAGAATTTGGGAAGATTGGAGAAACTTAATTTTTCGCCCAAAAAAAAAAACGTAAGGGGTACCACTGTCGTTTTTTTTTTCGGGCCGAATTTTTGAGTTTCGATATCTCAGCTCTGGAAGGGGCTAGAGCCTCCATTTTTGCACTCAGGTCTAAGTCTCATGGCCCTCTATCAGAATTTGGGAAGATTGGAGAAACTTAATTTTTCGCCCCAAAAAAAAAACGTAAGGGGTACCACTGTCGTTTTTTTTTTCGGGCCGAATTTTTGAGTTTCGATATCTCAGCTCTGGAAGGGGCTAGAGCCTCCATTTTTGCACTCAGGTCTAAGTCTCATGGCCCTCTATCAGAATTTGGGAAGATTGGAGAAACTTAATTTTTCGCCCAAAAAAAAAACGTAAGGGGTACCACTGTCGTTTTTTTTTCGGGCCGAATTTTTGAGTTTCGATATCTCAGCTCTGGAAGGGGCTAGAGCCTCCATTTTTGCACTCAGGTCTAAGTCTCATGGCCCTCTATCAGAATTTGGGAAGATTGGAGAAACTTAATTTTTCGCCCAAAAAAAAAAAACGTAAGGGGTACCACTGTCGTTTTTTTTTTTCGGGCCGAATTTTTGAGTTTCGATATCTCAGCTCTGGAAGGGGCTAGAGCCTCCATTTTTGCACTCAGGTCTAAGTCTCATGGCCCTCTATCAGAATTTGGGAAGATTGGAGAAACTTAATTTTTCGCCCAAAAAAAAAACGTAAGGGGTACCACTGTCGTTTTTTTTTCGGGCCGAATTTTTGAGTTTCGATATCTCAGCTCTGGAAGGGGCTAGAGCCTCCATTTTTGCACTCAGGTCTAAGTCTCATGGCCCTCTATCAGAATTTGGGAAGATTGGAGAAACTTAATTTTTCGCCCCAAAAAAAAAACGTAAGGGGTACCACTGTCGTTTTTTTTTCGGGCCGAATTTTTGAGTTTCGATATCTCAGCTCTGGAAGGGGCTAGAGCCTCCATTTTTGCACTCAGGTCTAAGTCTCATGGCCCTCTATCAGAATTTGGGAAGATTGGAGAAACTTAATTTTTCGCCCAAAAAAAAAAACGTAAGGGGTACCACTGTCGTTTTTTTTTTTCGGGCCGAATTTTTGAGTTTCGATATCTCAGCTCTGGAAGGGGCTAGAGCCTCCATTTTTGCACTCAGGTCTAAGTCTCATGGCCCTCTATCAGAATTTGGGAAGATTGGAGAAACTTAATTTTTCGCCCAAAAAAAAAACGTAAGGGGTACCACTGTCGTTTTTTTTTCGGGCCGAATTTTTGAGTTTCGATATCTCAGCTCTGGAAGGGGCTAGAGCCTCCATTTTTGCACTCAGGTCTAAGTCTCATGGCCCTCTATCAGAATTTGGGAAGATTGGAGAAACTTAATTTTTCGCCCAAAAAAAAAAACGTAAGGGGTACCACTGTCGTTTTTTTTTTCGGGCCGAATTTTTGAGTTTCGATATCTCAGCTCTGGAAGGGGCTAGAGCCTCCATTTTTGCACTCAGGTCTAAGTCTCATGGCCCTCTATCAGAATTTGGGAAGATTGGAGAAACTTAATTTTTCGCCCAAAAAAAAAAACGTAAGGGGTACCACTGTCGTTTTTTTTTTCGGGCCGAATTTTTGAGTTTCGATATCTCAGCTCTGGAAGGGGCTAGAGCCTCCATTTTTGCACTCAGGTCTAAGTCTCATGGCCCTCTATCAGAATTTGGGAAGATTGGAGAAACTTAATTTTTCGCCCCAAAAAAAAAACGTAAGGGGTACCACTGTCGTTTTTTTTTTCGGGCCGAATTTTGAGTTTCGATATCTCAGCTCTGGAAGGGGCTAGAGCCTCCATTTTTGCACTCAGGTCTAAGTCTCATGGCCCTCTATCAGAATTTGGGAAGATTGGAGAAACTTAATTTTTCGCCCAAAAAAAAAACGTAAGGGGTACCACTGTCGTTTTTTTTTTGGGCCGAATTTTTGAGTTTCGATATCTCAGCTCTGGAAGGGGCTAGAGCCTCCATTTTTGCACTCAGGTCTAAGTCTCATGGCCCTCTATCCAGAATTTGGGAAGATTGGAGAAACTTAATTTTTCGCCCAAAAAAAAAA
>NW_024121388.1:4350301-4410764 GCF_016745375.1 Pimephales promelas | reverse complement strand
ATCGAAACTCAAAAAAAAAAAAAAAAAAAACGACAGTGACCCCCTTACGTTTTTTTTTTTTGGGCAAAAAAATTAAGTTTCTCCAATCTTCCCAAATCTGTAGTAGAGGGCCATGAGACTTAGACCTGAGTGCAAAAATGGAGGCTCTAGCCCTTCCAGAGCTGAGATATCGAAACTCAAAAATTCGGCCCGAAAAAAAAACGACAGTGGTACCCCTTACGTTTTTTTTTTTGGGCGAAAAAATTAAGTTTCTCCAATCTTCCCAAATTCTGATAGAGGGCCATGAGACTTAGACCTGAGTGCAAAAATGGAGGCTCTAGCCCCTTCCAGAGCTGAGATATCGAAACTCAAAAATTCGGCCCGAAAAAAAAACGACAGTGGTACCCCTTACTTTTTTTTTTTGGGCGAAAAATTAAGTTTCTCCAATCTTCCCAAATTCTGATAGAGGGCCATGAGACTTAGACCTGAGTGCAAAAAATGGAGGCTCTAGCCCTTCCAGAGCTGAGATATCGAAACTCAAAAAATTCGGCCCGAAAAAAAAACGACAGTGGTACCCCTTACGTTTTTTTTTGGGCGAAAAATTAAGTTTCTCCAATCTTCCCAAATTCTGATAGAGGGCCATGAGACTTAGACCTGAGTGCAAAAATGGAGGCTCTAGCCCCTCCAGAGCTGAGATATCGAAACTCAAAAATTCGGCCCGAAAAA
The DNA here is from genome assembly GCF_016745375.1 of Pimephales promelas. The sequence goes on along the minus strand of NW_024121388.1, from coordinate 4,410,059 downwards.
AAAAACGACAGTGGTACCCCTTACGTTTTTTTTTTGGGCGAAAAATTAAGTTTCTCCAATCTTCCCAAATTCTGATAGAGGGCCATGAGACTTAGACCTGAGTGCAAAAATGGAGGCTCTAGCCCCTTCCAGAGCTGAGATATCGAAACTCAAAAATTCGGCCCGAAAAAAAAACGACAGTGGTACCCCTTACGTTTTTTTTTTGGGCGAAAAATTAAGTTTCTCCAATCTTCCCAAATTCTGATAGAGGCCATGAGACTTAGACCTGAGTGCAAAAATGGAGGCTCTAGCCCCTTCCAGAGCTGAGATATCGAAACTCAAAAATTCGGCCCGAAAAAAAAACGACAGTGGTACCCCTTACTTTTTTTTTGGGCGAAAAATTAAGTTTCTCCAATCTTCCCAAATTCTGATAGAGGCCATGAGACTTAGACCTGAGTGCAAAAATGGAGGCTCTAGCCCCTTCCAGAGCTGAGATATCGAAACTCAAAAATTCGGCCCGAAAAAAAAACGACAGTGGTACCCCTTACGTTTTTTTTTTGGGCGAAAAATTAAGTTTCTCCAATCTTCCCAAATTCTGATAGAGGGCCATGAGACTTAGACCTGAGTGCAAAAATGGAGGCTCTAGCCCCTTCCAGAGCTGAGATATCGAAACTCAAAAATTCGGCCCGAAAAAAAAAACGACAGTGGTACCCCTTACGTTTTTTTTTGGCGAAAAATTAAGTTTCTCCAATCTTCCCAAATTCTGATAGAGGCCATGAGACTTAGACCTGAGTGCAAAAATGGAGGCTCTAGCCCCTTCCAGAGCTGAGATATCGAAACTCAAAAATTCGGCCCGAAAAAAAAACGACAGTGGTACCCCTTACGTTTTTTTTGGGGGCGAAAAAATTAAGTTTCTCCAATCTTCCCAAAACTCTGGATTCTGATAGAGGCCATGAGACTTAGACCTGAGTGCAAAAATGGAGGCTCTAGCCCCTTCCAGAGCTGAGATATCGAAACTCAAAAATTCGGCCCGAAAAAAAAAAACGACAGTGGTACCCCTTACGTTTTTTTTTTGGGGCGAAAAATTAAGTTTCTCCAATCTTCCCAAATTCTGATAGAGGGCCATGAGACTTAGACCTGAGTGCAAAAATGGAGGCTCTAGCCCCTTCCAGAGCTGAGATATCGAAACTCAAAAATTCGGCCCGAAAAAAAACGACAGTGGTACCCCTTACGTTTTTTTTTTTGGGCGAAAAAATTAAGTTTCTCCAATCTTCCCAAATTCTGATAGAGGGCCATGAGACTTAGACCTGAGTGCAAAAATGGAGGCTCTAGCCCCTTCCAGAGCTGAGATATCGAAACTCAAAAATTCGGCCCGAAAAAAAAAACGACAGTGGTACCCCTTACGTTTTTTTTTTGGGCGAAAAATTAAGTTTCTCCAATCTTCCCAAATTCTGATAGAGGGCCATGAGACTTAGACCTGAGTGCAAAAATGGAGGCTCTAGCCCCTTCCAGAGCTGAGATATCGAAACTCAAAAATTCGGCCCGAAAAAAAAAAACGACAGTACCCCTTACGTTTTTTTTGGGCGAAAAATTAAGTTTCTCCAATCTTCCAAAATTCTGATAGAGGCCATGAGACTTAGACCTGAGTGCAAAAATGGAGGCTCTAGCCCCTTCCAGAGCTGAGATATCGAAACTCAAAAATTCGGCCCGAAAAAAAACGACAGTGGTACCCCTTACGTTTTTTTTTTGGGCGAAAAATTAAGTTTCTCCAATCTTCCCAAATTCTGATAGAGGGCCATGAGACTTAGACCTGAGTGCAAAAATGGAGGCTCTAGCCCCTTCCAGAGCTGAGATATCGAAACTCAAAAATTCGGCCCGAAAAAAAAACGACAGTGGTACCCCTTACGTTTTTTTTTTGGGCGAAAAATTAAGTTTCTCCAATCTTCCCAAATTCTGATAGAGGCCATGAGACTTAGACCTGAGTGCAAAAATGGAGGCTCTAGCCCCTTCCAGAGCTGAGATATCGAAACTCAAAAATTCGGCCCGAAAAAAAAACGACAGTGGTACCCCTTACGTTTTTTTTTTGGGGCGAAAAATTAAGTTTCTCCAATCTTCCCAAAACTCTGGATTCTGATAGAGGGCCATGAGACTTAGACCTGAGTGCAAAAATGGAGGCTCTAGCCCCTTCCAGAGCTGAGATATCGAAACTCAAAAATTCGGCCCGAAAAAAAAACGACAGTGGTACCCCTTACGTTTTTTTTTTTGGGCGAAAAATTAAGTTTCTCCAATCTTCCCAAATTCTGATAGAGGGCCATGAGACTTAGACCTGAGTGCAAAAATGGAGGCTCTAGCCCCTTCCAGAGCTGAGATATCGAAACTCAAAAATTCGGCCCGAAAAAAAAAACGACAGTGGTACCCCTTACGTTTTTTTTTTGGGCGAAAAATTAAGTTTCTCCAATCTTCCCAAATTCTGATAGAGGGCCATGAGACTTAGACCTGAGTGCAAAAATGGAGGCTCTAGCCCCTTCCAGAGCTGAGATATCGAAACTCAAAAATTCGGCCCGAAAAAAAAACGACAGTGGTACCCCTTACGTTTTTTTTTTTGGGCGAAAAATTAAGTTTCTCCAATCTTCCCAAATTCTGATAGAGGGCCATGAGACTTAGACCTGAGTGCAAAAATGGAGGCTCTAGCCCCTTCCAGAGCTGAGATATCGAAACTCAAAAATTCGGCCCGAAAAAAAAACGACAGTGGTACCCCTTACGTTTTTTTTTTTGGGCGAAAAATTAAGTTTCTCCAATCTTCCCAAATTCTGATAGAGGGCCATGAGACTTAGACCTGAGTGCAAAAATGGAGGCTCTAGCCCCTTCCAGAGCTGAGATATCGAAACTCAAAAATTCGGCCCGAAAAAAAAACGACAGTGGTACCCTTACGTTTTTTTTTTGGGCGAAAAATTAAGTTTCTCCAATCTTCCCAAATTCTGATAGAGGGCCATGAGACTTAGACCTGAGTGCAAAAATGGAGGCTCTAGCCCCTTCCAGAGCTGAGATATCGAAACTCAAAAATTCGGCCCGAAAAAAAAAACGACAGTGGTACCCCTTACGTTTTTTTTTTTTGGGCGAAAAATTAAGTTTCTCCAATCTTCCCAAATTCTGATAGAGGGCCATGAGACTTAGACCTGAGTGCAAAAATGGAGGCTCTAGCCCCTTCCAGAGCTGAGATATCGAAACTCAAAAATTCGGCCCGAAAAAAAAACGACAGTGGTACCCCTTACGTTTTTTTTTTGGGCGAAAAATTAAGTTTCTCCAATCTTCCCAAATTCTGATAGAGGGCCATGAGACTTAGACCTGAGTGCAAAAATGGAGGCTCTAGCCCCTTCCAGAGCTGAGATATCGAAACTCAAAAATTCGGCCCGAAAAAAAAACGACAGTGGTACCCCTTACGTTTTTTTTGGGGGCGAAAAATTAAGTTTCTCCAATCTTCCCAAAACTCTGGATTCTGATAGAGGGCCATGAGACTTAGACCTGAGTGCAAAAATGGAGGCTCTAGCCCCTTCCAGAGCTGAGATATCGAAACTCAAAAATTCGGCCCGAAAAAAAAACGACAGTGGTACCCCTTACGTTTTTTTTTTGGGCGAAAAATTAAGTTTCTCCAATCTTCCCAAATTCTGATAGAGGGCCATGAGACTTAGACCTGAGTGCAAAAATGGAGGCTCTAGCCCCTTCCAGAGCTGAGATATCGAAACTCAAAAATTCGGCCCGAAAAAAAAAACGACAGTGGTACCCCTTACGTTTTTTTTTTTTGGGAAAAATTAAGTTTCTCCAATCTTCCCAAATTCTGATAGAGGGCCATGAGACTTAGACCTGAGTGCAAAAATGGAGGCTCTAGCCCCTTCCAGAGCTGAGATATCGAAACTCAAAAATTCGGCCCGAAAAAAAAAACGACAGTGGTACCCCTTACGTTTTTTTTGGGGGGCGAAAAATTAAGTTTCTCCAATCTTCCCAAAACTCTGGATTCTGATAGAGGGCCATGAGACTTAGACCTGAGTGCAAAAATGGAGGCTCTAGCCCCTTCCAGAGCTGAGATATCGAAACTCAAAAATTCGCCCGAAAAAAAAAACGACAGTGGTACCCCTTTCGTTTTTTTTTTTTTCGGGTGAAAACTTAAGTTTCTCCAATCTTCTCAAAACTCTGGGTTTAAGTGGTACCCCTTTCGGGGGTTTGGAAGGGTCTCAGCTCTGGAAGGGTCTAGAGCCTCCATTTTTGTACTCAGGTCTAAGTCTCATTGCCCTCTATCAGAATCCAGAGTTTTGAGAAGATTGGAGAAACTTAATTTCTTAATTTCTTAACACTTAAAGGGATAGTTCACCCAAAAATGAAAATTAGCCCATGATTTACTCACCCCGAATGACTTTCTTCTTTTAGCCAAACACAATCAGAGTTATATAAAAAAATATGCTCATCCAAGTTTTATAATGGGACTGAATGGTGTCTTAGAAGCCGGAAAAAGTGCATCCATCCATCATAACAGTAGTCCATATGCCTCCAGGGGTTGATCAAAGTTTTTGTTAGAAAATTAAAAAAATGGATGCCATTACCCGAAGCCAGTGATTATAGTTTATAAAGTTATAAATAGGGATATTTTTCAATATTCACAAAACGGATAATTTCGCATCAGAAGGCCTTTAATAATAATAATGCATTACTTATTGAATTACTTAATTTATATGTGCTTTTTTGAGCTTCAAAATCTCAGGTACCATTCACTCCCATTATAAAGACAGGATATCTTTTAATATAACTGTTATTGTGCTCATGAAGAAACTCATATACTCCTAGGATGGCTTGATGGTGAGTAAATGATGGGACATATATATATATATATATATTTCTTTGCTTGAACAAACCCTTTAAAATTAGTCTTAAGAATTAGCCTGACCAGCAAGCAGTTAATTAGGGCTAATCAGTCTTACTTCTTGGATTCAAATTAGACCAATCTATCTTTTTATGTAACTGACTTAAAGTTATGATCAGTCTTGACTAGTCTAAGCAGATTATGGCCCAATTATATGATGTAACCTGCTTTTTATAGACTTTTTCATTGCACTTCTTTTTGGTTCTTTAACATCCATAGAAACTTTCCATTGCACAAAAGTTCTTCATACTGGAAAAAAAGTTATTTATATTTACGGGTGTCAAGATTCGATACATATCACGATACTGAACTCACGATACGATATTATTGCAATACTCCAAGACATATGCGAACAAAAAATGTACTGTTGATTAAAATGCTAAATTTGATATCACATTGTGTGTGTAAATGATCACGCTCGGACTTGGTGCTGAAACCCAAAGCACAGGACAATAGAATAACAATACTCATGATTCTGAAGCTGAAAATACTGAATTATTGTAGACGAATATGCTTTCAATGTCACTGACTAGATATATTTAAAATAATGTACATCACTTTTTACTGGTAACATCAGACATTTGGCATTATCAGGACCCACAAATATCCCCCATTGCATTATTATACATTATATTCAACATATATAGTAGTTTAATGTTTTACACTGTAATTTTTTACACTGGGTGAATTATACACGATACATAGTCGCTATATCCACGATGCATATTGCATTTTTCTATTGCGATATATTGTTACTCTATTTAAATTAGATCTAAATGGTGATTTTCTAATAACTGTTCACTGAAGGGTTATTTTGGGGCTCAAAGTAGTTTTACTATGGCATTTCTGTGAAAACCTTAGACCTGTGCATCTATGAGTACAGTATGAGTGTTGAGTGTTGTTTGCTTGTGTTCCAGAGTGAACGACGAGGACGTGAGATTGATGTTGTGGGACACGGCAGGACAGGAGGAGTTTGACGCCATCACCAAGGCCTATTACAGAGGTGCGAGTGTGTTCCCATACTGGGCTGTTTCTGCTGTGTGTGTGTGTGTGTGACTGACGTGTGGTCGTCTCGCAGGAGCTCAGGCGTGTGTGCTGGTGTTCTCCACCACCGACAGAGACTCGTTCGAGGCCATCGGCAGCTGGAGGGAGAAGGTGGAGATGGAGGTGGGCGACATTCCCACGGTCCTGGTGCAGAACAAGATCGACCTGCTGGACGACACCGTGATCAAGAAGTAAGAGTCAGCGATGCGCTTTAAAGGTGCCATTTTTAGTGCCATCCAGTGGTGATGTTGCGAATTGCACCCAACGGAAGTTACGGTGGCCGACAGGAAGTGATGTCGTCTGAGACAGCAGAGAGTATCCAGATAAATGGGTGGTTGATTATGATTCAACTTTTCTAACTTTAAAAAGTTACAGAATTTTATGTTTATTGTTATGAAAAGTACACAAAAGTACTCTTTCAAATTTGTATATGAAATCTATATATTAAAAAACACATCTTACTTTAAAACTGCAAGAAAATCGAACCCATTATTCTCTGTGTGTGTGTGTGTGTGTGTGGCTTCAGTGAAGAGGCCGAAGGTCTTGCTAAGAGGCTGAAACTGAGATTCTACCGCACATCAGTGAAGGAAGATCTCAACGTCAATGAAGGTGAGAGATGGAGCTTTTCCGCTCACTAAACTGATTATGCTTTATTATTAAATAACACAATTTATTTGTTGTAGTTTTTAAGTATCTGGCTGACAAATATCTGCATCGACTCAAGCAACAGTCAGCGGAGGAGAGCGAGGTCGTTCACACATCCAGCAATAAAATAGGTAAGACTGAACTTTTGTGTGACATCATCACTTTAAATACGGCGCTGTTCAAATGTAGTATTCTCTCTTTTTTTCTTCTTTATAAAATGTTTCTTTTTCAAATAAATGTCCTTTTGAACTTTCTATTCATCAAAGAATCTTGAAAACAAAGTGTCATGGTTTCCACAAAAATATAAAGCACAGCTGATTTCAACATTGATAATAATCATAGTGATTAATCAGAGTGATTTCTGAAGGATCATGTGACACTGAAGACTGGAGTAATGATGCTGAAAATACAGCTTTGATCACAGAAATAAATTACTTTTTTTTTGATATATTCACATAGAAAACACTTATTTTTAATTGTAATAATATTTCATAGAAATATTATTATATATAGAGAAGATATTATATTATTATATATACAGAAGATTATATATATTTATATTTAATTGTTTTTTTTTTACTAGGGTCAAAGCTAACGCTAAACCTTGACACCCACTCTTATTAATATAGGTTTTATTTTATTATTATTATTTTTTGCATATTTAACCAACCAGAGTTGATCAAACTTCAGATGTGTCACGATCATGCATTTGTATGTAGTCTCTTGCTCTTTTCCCCAGGTGTTTTTAACACTTCCGGCGGCACTCATCTGAACCAGAACAGCGGCGATCTGAACGGGCGTGATGTCATCAACCTGCGACCAAACAAGCAGAGGACGAAGAAAACGAAAAACCCGTTCGGCGGCTGCAGACTCCTGTAGAACGGCTTCATAGTGTGTGTGTGTGTGTGTGTGTGTGTGTGTGTCATCCGTCACGGACTCCTGTGGATGAGTGTGAGAGCTGCAACTGCTCCAAACAGCCGTTTCTGCGCCAATAGCAGCATTTCACGGAGGAAACACGACACACACATGCTCTACTGGCGCAGAAGTGACGCGGCGTGTGCCCTCAGTGAGCGACGGTAAATTGGAGGTCTGTTAAGATATTTTTGTATGCGTATTCAAATCGTTTGGACACTGCCCCGTCCTCTCATTTTAACAATGATTGTGGCTCAAAATTGAATCTATGTTCTCACAGATGTGCATTATTGGATGTGGTACACAGCAGGGTAATATTCAGATGTTCTCTAATGAGATTACTTACAAAAGAAACACACCATTTGTGCATTTGGACTGTTCATCGTTTGTGCAATATGTTCGTATGGATGGAGATGCATATTTGCAATCTTCCCTTAACAGTAATGTTCATTTGTTTCTTATATGAGCAGTGTCATGAAGGTCAACACATACGTTCTTATAGGTATTTTTGTATGAGAAATGTAGTAAAGTAACGACTTACTGAAATCCGTGACATTAACACAGTGCCAAAATGTTTCTACTTGTACGAAATGTAAATAGTGTTAGGAAATGGTTGAACGAGTCATATTTTTAGATATTAGTATGCTCTTCATATTCGAACTCAATACCAAATGCAAGAGATGGAATTATATAAACATATTCTTTTGGAATAAGGAAGTTAAATTTTTTTTATTATTATTAATCATTTGCTGACAGCTGGCAGTGTTTCAGATATTAAAGCATACGACATCATCATACACTTACTGCTAGGGCTGGGCGATATATAGCTACTAAAATATATATTTATTGATTATATTATTAAGCCTCTATAGAAATATTCCACATTCATCTTAATATATATATATATATATATATATATATATATATATATATATATATATATATATATATATATATATATATATATATATATATATATATATATATATATATGCAGTAAAAATCATTTTTTAAATTTAATGAACAAAATTGCAATTATATTATAACTTATCATTTCATATGCACCAAAGTAACAAAAACTAAACATCGATATTTGTTTACATATTGTATTTTTTACTAAAACATTGCAGGACCATTAAAAAAACAACATTAATGATTGAATTATATAAAAACAATTTTTCAGTTTCTTTTTCAAAAACTATGATGGATAATTAATAATAACAATAATAATTTATTTTATCAAATTTTTAATCAACGGTATGTTTTAATTAAAATGCTTTTATTATCGTCATGACGTGTAGAACAAAAGTATTGCTAAAGTATTGTTTTTGTTTTTAAGTTTACGGTTTATATATCTCATTAAAATAACATGTGAAATATATAAAGATTTACTTTGAAGTCAGTGACCTCTTCCTGCCTAAATGTGTCATTGCATCAAGAAATGTTTGATTATAACATCTGGATGCTTCAAATTAATCGGGTGAATGCACATCTTAAACACTTTATTGTACAATACGTTTTTGCATATATTTCCTAGTAACTTCACTATTAGAGACGCTACCAGACACTAATGCATTCATATTAATGTAATCTTTACTATGCTACTTTATCTGTATCGGATTTAAATACGGAAGAGAAATACAACGACCCAAAGACAAAAGAGCTGATAGAGCTGCCGTAGCTGTGCATGTCTAATTCGATTATTACTAGTAAAAATTACAATTAAAGAGCGGTCTAATTCAATTATTACTAGTAAAAATTACAATTAAAGAGCTGTCTAATTCAATTATTATTAGTAAAAATTACAATTAAAGAGCTGTCTAATTCGGTCATTACTAGTAAAAATTACAATTAAAGAGCTGTCTAGTTCAATTATTACTAGTAAAAATTACAATTAAAGAGCTGTCTAATTCAATTATTACTAGTAAAAATTACAATTAAAGAGCTGTCTAATTCGATTATTACTAGTAAAAATGACAATCAAACAGCTGTCTAATTCAATTATTACTAGTAAAAATTACAATCAAAGAGCGGTCTAGTTCAATTATTACTAGTAAAAATTACAATTAAAGAGCTGTCTAATTCAATTATTACTAGTAAAAATTACAATTAAAGAGCTGTCTAATTCGATTATTACTAGTAAAAATGACAATCAAAGAGCTGTCTAATTCAATTATTACTAGTAAAAATTACAATCAAAGAGCGGTCTAGTTCAATTATTACTAGTAAAAATTACAATTAAAGAGCTGTCTAATTCAATTATTACTAGTAAAAATTACAATCAAAGAGCGGTCTAGTTCAATTATTACTAGTAAAAATTACAATTAAAGAGCTCTCTAATTAAATTATTACTAGTAAAAATTACAATCAAAGAGCTGTCTAATTCAATTATTACTAGTAAAAATTACAATCAAAGAGCGGTCTAGTTCAATTATTACTAGTAAAAATTACAATCAAAGAGCGGTCTAATTCAATTATTACTAATAAAAATTACAATTAAAAAGCTCTCTAATTCGATTATTACTAGAAAAAATTACAATTAAAGAGCTCTCTAATTCAATTATTACTAGTAAAAATTACAATTAAAGAGCTCTCCAATTTAATTATTACTAGTAAAAATTACAATTAAAGAGCTCTCCAATTTAATTATTACTAGTAAAAATTACAATTAAAGAGCTGTCTAATTCAATTATTACTAGTAAAAATTACAATTAAAGAGCTCTCTAATTCAATTATTACTAGTAAAAATTACAATCAAAGAGCTGTCTAATTCAATTATTACTAGTAAAAATTACAATCAAAGAGCTGTCTAATTCAATTATTACTAGTAAAAATTACAATCAAAGAGCTGTCTAATTCAATTATTAGCTCTATAATTAAAAATGAATGGATGTCAATGGAGACATATGACAAGTAAAAAATAATTTGTAGAGCTCTCCAATTGGAATTGTTACTAGTAATAATTGAATTGCAGAGCTCTCTAATTTAATTCTTACTAGTAAAAATGCAATTACGACGAGTAACGCTGGGAACAATTGAATCTAAAACAGCTTGCCATAGAGTACGGTAATCTTGCCACTGAAGTGTAAATGCTATTAACGCTGTCGTAACGCTCTCATGACTCGAATGTGTGATCACAGTGAACATCATCATATCGCCCAGCCCTTCTTACCGCCACACACTTCAATCATTATATCACTTACATATTTATGCATTCATGAAACTGCATCTACATGAATTGCTGGAATCCATAAAGTAAATGCACATATTTTCAGTGAGTTTCATCAACATCCTCCCAGAACCATGAACGTATAAAACTCACTTTAAAGTGTCTAGAATCCGGTTATCCAAATTAGCACCAATTCCTCGTGTGTAATCTTGGGCTAAATTGCACTGATACAATATTTAGGCTTTATATATGTACAGGAAACCATTCCAGGAGCTTATGCTTCATGCAAGTACAACTATAATTCAGATTTCTAGAGGATCCGTGACTAAAACTAAAACTAGCCTCCCAAAGCCTTAACCACTAAAGCCATTCACAGTCACACGAGTGAACACGACCAATCATTGGAGGAGAGAAGTTGTTGAATTGATGTTAATGAAACTTATGTGCTAAATGTGTTACTTCATTTGGGTCCATCTATCAAGACAACACTCTGAGTTTATGCTTTAAATGTGTGTGAATCGTTTCCACGTTATAGTCTCTGATGATTGACAGCACATGGATCAGTTTTCCGCAGGTTTTGTGGGGATTCCTGAACTTGTGATTGAATGTATTAATTCATGAAACGCATGCCTTGCATTATGTTTGAATGTGGAAACATGGTACTCGGCCACGACGGCCTTCATGTTTACAGCGCTATCCCTGACCATTACTGATGTTCATATGACGACACTACAGTGGACTAAAGGCACTTTATTTCTCTGACGGGATTCCTGATCATGTTATTAATAGGTTATCTTAAATATTCAGTGAGGATACAACTATCATTTTTTTTCTAATATGAAAATGTTTTCTGTTTTAGTCTTCTGTATACTGATTTATCCATGACTTCCCCTTTAGATGTTAAGAATAAACCTGTCATTTGCAGTGAGTTTTCACAGTATGATTTAAAGCTCAGTTCAGATTCACCCGTCGCTCCGTTCTGGTTTTGGGTTGTTGTTAAAAATGGACAAAATAAAGAATCTATTGTAGTCTTTTGACTTAATTGTACTTTTTTTCCTGTGACAACCTTGTGTGCATGATTACGATTACAAAACAATGTTGTGAATATTTAACTATATAAAATAAATCCATAAATAAATATTAACACTTCAACCAAAAAAGAATACTGTTATCCAGCAAGGATGCATTAAATTGATCATAAAGTCATATATAATGTTATCAAAGTTTTAAATGCTGTTTTTTCTGTTCATCAAATAATCCTGGGGAAAAAATAAATGATTTCCACAAAAAAAACATCAATATTGATAATAATATTTTTCCTGAGCAGCAAATCATCGCATTAGAGTGATTTCTGAAGGATCATGTGACACTGAAGACTGGAGTAATGATGCTGAAAATACAGCTTTGATCACAGGAATAAATTACACTTTGCTATATATTCACATAGAAAACAGTTTTTTTTTAATTGTGATAATATTTCACATTATACTTGTTTTTGATCACATACTGTAAGGTGAGCAGAAACAATCTAATGTAAGTTTGGATAATTCTGTCTCTAAATTCTGTTTGCTTGTTTTTCTACAAACTGTAAACAGTCTATTCAGACTAATAAACCACGTTTTTATTTTATTTATTATTTCTATTTTGTTTGATTGAACATTGGTATCTTTTTATCATAAAGCTGTTGGAGCCACCTTGTGTTGCGTCTCAACATTTAACTTTCACTCAACAAAGGAATGTTGTTCTAATAAATTGTTAATTGGTTTAATTAATTATAAAGCTAAAGTTATAAACCTGTTGTGATTTCTATGCAGGTTTACATAAATCATGGAAATAGTGTAGTTATTAAGAGTGGTTTTAAAATACGTTACTGACTGTAATCAGAAAGAAACTGCTGTTTGTGAATCCAATCTCTTACAATTGTTTAAAGAAACAACTGAAATGTCATTGCAAGTTATTGGTCAAAATGTGTGTGAACCATGGTTAAATCTGTTAAAAAGTTTATTTTTCATTTTTAAGGGTTGTTTACAGGACAACACGTAATATGCATGTGATAAAGTATTGTTTTCAAAAACTTGCACTTTGTTACACGTTTTTTAAAAGTTTGCGTTTTCATGGCCCAAAAGCACCGTTGTTGAGTAAACGTCCAAAACACCGAAAGTTTCCCATTTGTAGTTAAAAATGCTGTCGTAGGCTAAGCATCACTGATAGTGATTACAAATCTAAAATCGAGAACCATCTCAGGCAGTTTGACTCCGGCTGTAATGTTTCCTCAGAGAATCAAACCTGACGCTCAAATGATTCCAGCCTTTAGGGCCAAAAACACGCGAATTTTAACGCGTATTTCACGCGTAAAATACACGTGAAATACGCGTTGGTGTATTTTACGCGTGAAATACGCGTTGATTATGTCAAGCGTATTGTATTTTACGCATATTTCACGTGTATTTTACACGTGAAATACGCGTTAAAAATCAGTATGAACGGGTCGGTGTCATTGGCTGCTGAAGACTTGGGTCTAACCATTTCTGTGAGCTTAGAGGGGTGTACCTTTCATAGACTAGGCTACCACCACCAGAAAAAAAACTGTCGGGGTCAATATCAAACATAATTTAATAAGTATTTATACAAAGGGTTTATGAAGTTAAATGCATATAAGTAAATAAAAAATAAATATGCATATGACCAAGAGGCCAACAGTGGTAAATAATGTAATGACACCTTTACATATCTCTGTGTGTGTGTGTGTGTGTGTTAAAGGCACATGTACTATGCTGGTGATTCCACTCAGCCTCTATAGAGAGCAAAAGTTGGGTTCCGGAAGTAAAATCTCCATTCATTTTCTCCATAACTGATTTTTAATGATCACTTATAAACAGTTATGATGGTGTTAATCGATGGCATGTGTTTTTGTCAAAGCCATCAATCTGTATTATTTAAGCTTAATTTTTAAACGACCTTGTTTTTAACAGCTGAATTTGTGGTTAAAAAACTACATTACCCATGATGCTGTACAGAAAATCCCCCAATCAGTCGCAGCGATCAAAGAGCGTCCAATATTCCACACTTTGTTCTTTCAGTTATTAAAGCAACACTAAGTTAGATTTTTTTACCTTAAAATAATGTTTCCAAAATCGTTTCAGTGGTTCATCAAGTCGTAACAGGGTGAAAGGCACTTATGCCTCCGCTTTGTGGTCCTACATCTGCTATAACCACACTATGTAAGAATGACAGATCGGGCCGAGTTTCTGTAGTTCTAATGAGACATAAGAAAACTACAAATTGGACTTGCTTTACGTCAAGCGTTACAATAGTCATTATTTAGTTTTTCTTAATTTCTGATGTCTAAATACATCATACTTTCGTGAAATCATGCAACATACTCTACCTTGTCGATGGATATCGTTCATTCCACAGCTGGTGCTGATAAACAGCGAGTGTGTGCGCGACAGTAGGATGTGCTTGGCTAAATGGAAAATTCCACTTCCAACCTGTAGGGCGACCGCAGAGAAAAAGTTACTTGATGTTGATTTAAGTGCATCATCTGGGTATTTCTGAATTTTCACTGTGAACACACTATTTATACTACAACGCAGCAATACTGCAAATACTACTATACACAACAACTTGCACTATCAGCGGATGTGATGAACCAACAGTTAAATAGAGGTTTAATTAAAGTGGTTTGAGTGACTAATAATCAACATTTAACATGTTATCCATGTTATCTGTTTGGCCATCAACTTGAACGCACCTGAAGATTATTGGAACGTATCCATTATTTGAGTACATCCATTATTAGACCGTTATTATTAGAATGCATCCATTCCCAAATGGATGCATTCCAATATGGGAAAAATGAATGGGAAAAATAGTTGGAAGACATCCATATTGGAACGCACTTGAACGCATCCATTATTGGAACGCATCCATTATTTCAACGCATTTGAACGCTTTTCTTTTTAAAAAATGGGAAAAATATTTGGAACGCATCCATTATTTGAGTGTGTCCATTATTGGAACGCACCTGACCGTATCCATTATTGGAACGCACCTGACCGTATCCATTATTGGAACGCACCTGACCGTATCCATTATTGGAACGCATCCATTATTGGAACGCACCTGACCGTATCCATTATTGGAACGCACCTGACCGTATCCACCTGACCGTATCCATTATTGGAACGCATTCATTATTGGAACGCACCTGACCGTATCCATTATTGGAACGCACCTGACCGTATCCATTATTGGAACGCACCTGACCGTATCCACCTGACCGTATCCATTATTGGAACGCATCCATTATTGGAACGCACCTGACCGCATTCATTATTGGAACGCATCCATTATTTGAGTGTATCCATCATTGGAACTCACCTGACCGCATCCATTATTTAGCGTATCCATTATTGGAACGCATTTGAATGTTTTTCTTTTTACAAAATGGGAAAAATAAATGGGATAAATATTTGGAACGAATCCAATTTTGGGACGCACCTGAACACTTTTTTTTTTTTTTTACATATGGGGAAAATGAATGGGAAAAATACTTCCGGAACAAGGCCATAGAAAAAGTGTGCAGGCACTTTATTTGCCGTTGGCAAGACTAGATTGATGAACTGTCTGGTTATCCATAACTTTAATGGTTTTCTCTGCATTGTCCACGTTCCTGATGAGGGTCTCGAGACGCCTCTTGATCTTCTTCTGGTCCTCCAGAGCGCAGCTGATCACGACGCTCTGAAACTTCTGGTCCACAGGCACGGGTGGAGCGTCGGTCACACACGCGGCGTGAAGAGACTGAAGTCTTCTCTTAGACGCCTCCATGTCCTCCAGCAGTTTCCCAGCGATCTCATCGATCATGGCGATGGCCTTCTTCAGGGCCTCCTCCTGCTGGCCACTCCTGATGGTGTCCACAGATACGTGCACTGTCAAAGCCCTGCTCATGAGTCTGCTGGCGGTCAGAGAGAGCTCTTCCCGTTCCCCTGAAACACACGGTCAGATGAGCGCTAATGCATGATCCATTAGCAGCCGCTAAAGCACTCGAGCAGATTACCGTCACAGATGTTCCTCATCTCCTGGCTGTTCTGTATGGACTGGATCATCTCGATCAAGCTCTCTCTCTCCTGCTCCATAGCAGTGGCTTCCTCGCGAAACGCCTCCACCCTGAGACACACACACATTGTACCAGAAACAACTCTATCAATTACCAAACACAAAGCAAAAGTGAAAAACATGCAAATATAAACATCACTCCTGAGATTGCCGCCTTAAAATGCTGAACCATTTCAATTTGAAAGCTGTCTTTGTCATAAATAACACCATTTGACCTCTAAGCATATTGGAGTTTATTAAAAAAATGTATAGTATCCCATTTTCATGATAAATACAACACTTATCATACGTGATTTTTCCCCGTATTTCCACATTGTTGCGTATATCAGTCAGGATTCTCTCATTTGAATATAGTTTTTTTCAGTTATTATTACGAGTATTTCAATAATTATAATTAAGGTTTCAAGCGTGTCCCACGAGTTATTGTGCACTCTCTTATTGTTGACTTCTAATGAAAGTTGGAGAAGCTAAATGAAATATCGTAAAGCAGTCATGATTCCGTCCGGCAGAAGCGGTGGCAGACAGAACAGCTGTATAGGCTACTACAGGTTAAATACGGTGCCCAAATAATATATTTGTTATCGAATTGGCTGCTCAATCATCTTAATCGATCCGAAATTTCGATCTGATTGAAAGGGGAGGTTTATTCCTTTTCTAATCCGATCGAGAGAACATATAAACACTTGATCGAATTGAAAACTGAAACTGAAAGGACTGCATGTGTGCGGATCGAGCTCCCTGGTCCTGAATTGTAAAAAAAAAAAAAAACCTCTCAAAATGCTGGCTGAAAATCGAACCCGATCCAAACTTTTTTTTTTTTTTTTTTTTTGACGAAGGAAAGTTTCGGAGGCAGTGTGCAAGCGTGATTGATTGACTGACATAACTTGAGGTCGAATTTTTTTTTTTTTTTTTAATAACGTGCGAAAATTTCGGTGTGCAATGCCTTTTACAATGTGAAAACATGGCAAGCCGTGTTAGCTTTTATTCATTTCCAGGACATGAATTCTTGATATCAACAATTACATTCTTGATATCAACAATTACATTTTTTGATATCAAGAATTTAATTCTTGATATCAACAATTAAATAATTGATAAACAATTAAATTCTTGATATCAACAATTACATTTTTGATATCAAGAATTCAATTGTTAATATCAAGAATTACATTTTTGAAATCAAAAATGTAATTCTTGATATCAACAATTGTATTTTCACTAGGCTGCCATTCAAAACCAATTGTTGATATCAAGAATTGATTTCTTACTAGTTGAAATTCCAATTTCACATATCAGAAATACAATTATTACTAGTAAAAACCTTTATTTTTGATATCAATAATTAAATTGTTACTAGTTGAAATGTCTATTCTTGATATCCACAATTGAATTGCTACTAGTAACAATGTTCATTTTTGATATCTGAAATAATATTGATATATCAGAAATACATTTTCAGATATCAAAAATGGTAATTTTTACTAGTAACAATTGAATTGTTGATATCAAGAATAGACATTTCAACTAGTGACAATTTAATTATTGATATCAGGAATTCACATTTTTACTAGTAACAATATAATTATTGATATCAAAAATGATATTTCTACTAGTAAAAAATCAATTCTTGATATCAAGTGATCAAGAATTCATATCCTGGAAATGAATAAAAGCCAAAACGGCTTGTCACCATGTGCATTGTGTCAAATATGTATTTAAATGTTAGCACATATAGTAAAGACGTTTAATTTAAAGTGGGGATCCTATGGTTTACAGACGGACTCGATTTTTTCTGCATTCTACAAAACCTATTTTCATGCAATTCCACATTATGCGCGTGTTGAAAACAGAAAAGTTTGCATTTGCAATTTTTTAAAAACTGTCACAGTTTATTCGTCAATAAACAACAGTTATTTGAGCAAATCCTCATGGATCATTTTAAATCTCGTGTGAACCGACCCCAAGAGTCAATCCACTAATCTCACCTCATTTCAATTTGATCCAGATTTTCCAGTAAGCGTCCGGACCGGTCCGCCATTGAAATGGTTCGGGTGAACTTGCCTTTATCGTTCATTTTCGCGTTAATTTTAGCTTGTGCCATATCTGCCGCTCGTCGCTTTAATGAATGTTTAACGGGTGCAGAGACCTATAGGATATAAATGAAACACACCCGACCCGAGCAATATAGACCTGTCCGGTCAGCAAGTGAATCGGATTCAGAAGAATCGATTCGCAAGGGGCTTTCAAATCACCGTGCCACGGTAAAGTGACATTTAACAGTCTGTTTTTTCCGAGCAAGTAAAACATTAATCTGGCACAAAACATATAAATTAGAGAGTAACAGCGCCAAAATGTAACGCTTTTGCAGATGACAAAGTGGCGCTCCTTCATCTCTAGATTAAAATTAATCTTTTAAATAACGCTTAAACAGTAGTAAAATAGGAAATCAACAAAAATATTAAAACACCATATTAAATCAAATGAAAACTTTGTGATGACTCAAACGAATCGCGAAACCGTTAGTTGGAATGAATCGCCCAAAAAGAATCGACTCTCTGAACTGAATCGACTCTCCAGCGCTATCGACCACCTTCTAGCGGTTTCCAGGCTCTTGAGTAACATCTCCAAACATGGGCTGGAAGGAACTGCCCTCCGTTATTCACTCCTTCAGACACGAGTGTAGGAGTTCACTTCTGGGATTTCAGAGGAGGGTGGGATCCGCTTTAGGGTCAAGAGTCAAGATGACATCAGAGAAAAGACAATAAGCAGAACACAATGAGATATTGCTCAGGCAAACGCCATGTTTATTACTTTCCTTTATTTGAACTTAAATGAAAAACACAAAAAGAAAAGAAATACATGTTTAATTGCAACAGTGCATGGACGACATGAGGAAACGGGTCCGTTTCTCTTTCCAAATCAAAACTCCTGTAAGCTTTTTTTCAATGCTTCTTCCAACTCTGCAAAATGAGAAAATGGGGGGGATACTGTTACAATGCATTGATCAAATTGTATGCAGATTTATAATTCATCCAGCCAGTGATTACTCATACTAACATGACAGATGCAGTGACAGTGTTCAACCTGACAAATTCAACATCTGTGTGCTTCAACCATATATGTGCTCCTGAGACCCTCATAAATCCCATCTATTACAATAAATATCACACTGAGACGGAGTTTCATAAAAATGAAACATACCCACAATGATTATACTCTTCATGCATGCAAAGCTGGCAAAATAAACAACTGATTAATGCATGAACAGTGAACTCTCAACACTACAGAAACACAACTGTAGCACCAGAACAACGTGATGATGACCCACCGATATCCAACTCTTTTGATTTCATGGCCTCGTCCGCACTCAAGGCCAAAGCCAGTTTCATGTCATGATCAAACACTTCTATGGAGAAATAAAAACTGGTCAGCACTGAGATCAAATGAACATTGCAAATCTGAAATTAAATATTATGGAAGTACCGAAAAACCAGAGAAGAGAAAGGTGAGGACCTACCTTCATCTTCAGAATCTTGCGAAACCCTCACTTCTTTTTTTACATTGAAAGCATTCGAGGTAACGGCAATCTGCACATCTCGAAACTCCTCCACTGAAGAACAACAAAAACACATTTTTACTGTGATCGCACATAACAGGGTTCAGTTTCAAATCAGGAAAAACTGGTGTGACTGATCTATAACTCAATACTGTGCTGCAGGGATGATGTTAGGGTGACCACCTGCTAATAAGCCCAAGGGGGGACAAGGGGTATGTTTCTGAGGGACAATGTGGGACACTGCTTGGCGCGGCGGCCCCACGGGCAGACTCTGATAGTGGTTTACCCATTTCTAGCACATACCACCTTACATGGCATATTAATAATGCCCTATTACCTGGTAAACATGTGTAGGCTAATTGCTAATGCTCATGAATAGGCCAACCAATGTGTATTTTTTTTTCTAAATAAAGATTAATATTTTCAACATTCAATGAATTGACAGATGCACTTCCACTTACGATTTACTTTAGCTATTTAATTGTATTTATTTTTCATTACAATTTATTCACTTTAAATAAATAATAATATAAAATTATAGGTTTAACAGGAATTATAGTTGCTCAACACTACAGGAACAGTTTAAAAAAAAGTCGAAAAAAAAGTCTAAACTCACAACTCCAGAGGTTCACGGAACGAGAAGGTGCGCTGTCATGACAACAATGAAAAAGTTGACATCAACCTAGTCAGCAGGTCACGTGGGAGTGGCAACCAGTGTTGGGGAAGTTCACTTTCTACATGAACTAGTTCAAAGTTCAGTTCACACATTTTAAAATGAACTAAGTTCAAAGTTTGCACAGAAATGGAAGATTTTTCCCATCTTCACCAACCTTGTTATAAAATCCGTTTAAATTATCATACGACGCCTTTGTCGACGGCTGCTGCGGTGCGAGACTGGTGGCTGGTGTTGCCAGATTGGGTGTTTTTTCGCTACATATTAAGCTCTGTTTACGGTGAGTTTTAGCCGGGTTTTCGCCTGGAAGGCTCTATAGAAATCTGGCACCCCGAAGTTAAACTGAGAGAGCGTGCTCAGAATGAACGAGTTCACAGTAACGTTCATCAGGACAGGCAGTAAAACAATACTTTCAGTTTACCCAAAATATGAACGAGTTCATAAACGTGAACGTGTTCAGGCACAACGTTTGCCTGCTTGGGTCTCTATGATTTTTTTTGAGCAAGCATTTATGCGTGACACGGTCTCAATTTGCGGGACGCATGAATTGGGCTTCAAACGCTGTGCGCGCACGCGCTATGCGGGACGGGTGGTCACCCTAGATGATGTGCTTTTGTAGGCCAAAACCCAGAAACGTCCGGTTCCATCATCCTGAAGTCAAAAGATTATTTGGGTTTTTGCCAGAAATAAGGTCTGTGGTGAACACAAGCTCAAGATATATTATAAAATACATTAGTAATGTAGGCTTGCCGCGATAGACGGTGTTGACGGTGTTACCGGTTTTAAGCCCCATCACCGGTGACATCACTTTCCCACCGTGACACCGCGATGTCTTGACTTTTTTTTTTTAAAGTATTCGTTTTTGCTAAAATATTTATTTGAATTAATTAAAAATAATAATTTTCAATTATTTAGTTCTGAAGAGAGCATTATAATTAAAAATGAACTGCGCAACGCGTGCCGTCACGTCACAGATCAGCAAGCATCAGGATTCCATTTAGCACGTGTGGAGACGAGAACGAGTCAAATTACAGAAAAGCAAGATAATGGCGGAAGATTTGGTGTCAAAACGCAATGCAAAAGCGCCTGTTTGGCAATATTTTGGCCAATATATATTAATGTTAATAAATGCCAATTTATAGTGTTTTACTTTTTTTTAGAGTGCTGTCATTTATGTAGGCTAAGGTCCTTTTTAAAGTTTTTATTTTATATTCGTCTCTTTTTATTTGGTTTTATCTTATTTAAACTTTGTTTAATTTATTTAGGCCTATTTTGTTTTCTTATTCGTTAATAAACGTTTTTTTTTTTTTTTTTGGGCCCACAGTTTGCGGATTTTCACTTTTTTCAGCCTATGCATGGGGTTATTTTTATTCGTTCGTTATGCTAATAAAAGTTCTGTCTATATTTTATTCGTTTATTATTCTAATAAAAGTGCTGTCTAAATAAAAGTTTATTGTCAGCGAGTTGTTTTTTTTTTTTTTTTTTTGTCCATTCCAGCAATTGACGCTGAATTGCAATTGACGCTTATTTCGAAAGTGAAAGTATGTCATTTATGTAGGCTAAGGTCCGTTTTGAAGTTTTTATTTTATATTCGTCTCTTTTTAATTGGTTTTATCTCATTTAAACTTTGTGTAATTTATTTAGGCCTATTTTATTTTCTTATTCGTTAATAAACGTTTTATGGTTCTTATTTGTTTGGGCCCACATTTTTGCCGATTTTCACTTTTTTCAGCCTATGCATGGGGTTATTTTTATTCGTTCGTTATGCTAATAAAAGTCTATAAATAAAAGTTTTATTATCAGCGAGTTGTTATTTTTGTCCATTCAAGCAATTGACGCTTATTTCGAAAGTGAAAGTATAACGCGCACGCATTTAAAAGCTATTTAACCCCCCCGCCCCGCCCTCCACGGTGACACCGGGATTACCGGTGTTGTCACACGTCGATTAACCGGTGGGAAATTTTCCTCACCGCGGCAACCCTATAGTAATGTCCCCTTATGATTTCTAAAAAGCTTTTACTTGTCTTGAAAAAGGTTGCTAACAAGCGTCTCGATGGGACTAGAGGATGAGATCTACTATTGTGTTAACCACACGTTTGAACACTACACTGTAAAAATGAATATGCTTTATCTAATCAATAGAATTGTGGCAACAGATATTATTAATTAAATTTAACAAATTTGAATAGAGTAATAATTAATGAAATTATTCCTTAAACGTTAACTATTTAAAATGAGTAAAGTTTACATTAAAAAAATGTAACTAAAATATCTCACTAGCAGACAGACATCAAAGATTTAATTAAGAACTCTTTATTATTTTATATTGCCAACATTGAAGACACCTGATGTTAACAAGCAGAATCACTAAAGGAGAAAACTGTAAACGAACCTAAAACAAACACTGATCACTATAATGGTGACTTAAAACATTTTTTTTTTACATTTTTTTTTTTGGTTGTTGTAAGTTTCTCATTTTAAATGGTTAACTTTTAAGGAATTAATTTGATTAATTATTACTCAATACTAATTTGTTATATTTAATTCATAATATTGCTTGTAATCTGTTGCCACATTTTTTTATTATTATTATATAAAGCATATTCATTTTTACAGTGTATTCCAACTTACTTAACCGACCGTTCAGCGTAGTGTAAAAGAAAAACATGAGTCTTTTCGGTATTAAAACAGGTGTTGTACCGAATTCTGACTCGCGGACAAATCGCACGCCCCTTCGCGTGCACGCGCCTCTCACCTAATACGCGCTGAAGCGAGTTTGAATGCACTTGATTTGCCATATGCGTTTATCGATTGATTTTTTTCTCACAGCAAGCACATCCTGCATGAAAGCTTTGTCTACACTTACAAAAATTGACAGACAGTGAACTAATGTGGATAAAACATGCAAACAAACAAAAATGCATGGGAGATCGATTCAGACTATAAACTTCTACGGGTAAAGCTACCATATAAAGCTACCAGCTGTCAAAACATTACTGTTAATTTCAAATAATTTAATTGAACGTAACTTTTGCGTGTTAAACACGATGTGGTTCATAGTAAAATATTGTATTACTCTCCCCATTGCACAAGAATGTCATTAAAAATAATAATAACCTTTTTCATGAAGATAGGCTTATAAACAAATTATGCATGCACTTTTGTAATATTGCAGCAGGTTTTCTTCAAAAAAGGGCACATGAACACAAAACAATGAATTTCCATAAGCAATCCCAGCTGGAATTTTTCTTAAAATTTTGTTCTGTTCTAATGTTTTCAGCGGGTAGTTTTGTTTTTGTTTTGTTTTTTCTCCCAAAAAGAACATTTTATAATGTGTTATCTCAGCAACTTTCCCAAAACATCCTCAAAATATTACAGTTAAAACATCCTTAAAACATTACTTCAACATTACATTCAAATGTTTTCTTTAAAACAGTGGGCTACCTTATGGCTTTACAAGTTTAAACCAAACTTGTAGGGAATGTTAGCCAAAGTTCTGAGAACGTTCTCAGCTAGGATGCAAAATGTGAAATTGAAAGAATGAATTAAATAAATAATGTTTTTGTGGTCCTAATGTGCCAGACAATAACTATATTAAAAAAGTCTAAGGTTTCTTTACATCCTTAGCTTTAGTCAATGATCACATTATTATAATTATCAATTAACAAACATAAAAACTGGTATTTGCCTCATATAGGCTATAGTCTATATTAGCCTATATACAATATACAGACATGTGTTTTATGAACTAAGCCTATCTTCATTAAAAAGGTTAAATATTATTTTTAATGACATTCATGTGCAATGGGGAGAGTAATACACTATTTTCCTATGAACCACAGCGTGTTTTAGACACAAAAGTTACGTTCTGTTAAATTAACAGTAATGTTGTGTTTTGACAGGCGGTAGCTTTATTATGGCTTGCCTTTACCCGTCGAAGTTTATAGTTTGAATCGATCTCCCATGCGTTTTTGTTTGTTTGCATTTTTTATCCACACTAGTTCACTGTCTGTTAACTTTTGTAAGTGCAAAGCTTTCATTAAGGATGTGGGTGCTTGCTGTGAGAAAAAAAATCAATCGATAAACGCATATGGCAAATCAAGTGCATTCAAACTCGTTTCTGCGCGTATTAATGAGGGGCGTGCGATTTGTCCGCGAGTCGGAATTCGGTACAACACCTGTTTTAATACTGAAAAGACTCGTGTTTTTTCTTTTACACTACGCTAAACAGTCGGTTAAATAAGCGAGTGTCATTGACGGAAGCAGTGACCGGAAGTGTTCCAGCCTACCACAGACAAACCGGAAATTCCATTTCCGTTGTCGTGCAACTAGTCCATTGAAGAGAATTGCCACTGGCTGGTTACTTCCGGGTTCTGGACTGGCTGCAGTAACGCGTCTCTGTCCATGCGGGGGCGCTCGCGGTCGAGTGCAGAATGAATGGGAGTCAATGGGGTTTCACCCCAGATATCCACTTTTCTCAGGATGTAATTTTTTGTCAAGTAATTTGAAAGTTGCATTAAAAAGGGAGGGCTAAGATAATACACTCAGCTGAAAATTGCATTTTTAAGTTCACTTATCTGTTCTAAAAATGTGATGACGTCACACAATAGCAGAATGCTAGCGTGTTCGGGCCAACAACAGCCTAACGCCGCCTTCACACTGGCAGTTGAAATCAGCTCCGATGCGGCTGCGAAACGACCGGAAGTCATTCATTTCCTATGGAGATTCGCAGACCGCATGCGAATGGGTCCGAAACGGGTCCGACCGAGTGCGGTGCGAAGAAAATCGTGTCCGTTGGTCATCCGGATGCGTTCAAAAATTTGAACTCGTGCGAAAAGCTACAGACGGTTCCTATCCGACAATTCCAGCGGAAGTTGAGCGTTGCTATGGTACTGATAAACAAACCTGAATTATTAACTTTTAATACAATAAATTATGATTTTATAACGATAAGTTGTCATGTCATTTTTTATTTTCATGACTTTCTAACGTTTATAAGGGCAGTTAATACAATTAAATTGAAGGTAGACATTGAACTATTGACCACTATATCACATATTTTAGCCGACCTGACATGTCAACGTATCATCAGAGAGGTCATACAGAACTGACAGAATCAAACTTTAATAATTAAAAAAAAAAACAAAAAAAAAAAAAAAATCAAACTTTAATCTCTCTCTCTGCCATTTTTGTTCTACCCGTGTCCGACGCTTTTCACTGTGTAGTACGACGTCCGTTGGGAACGTATTGCGTATTACGGAGCTGATTTCAACTGCCAGTGTGAAGGCGGCGTAACCTGTAAGAAATCAAAAGGACATAAGTACTCGTTCATTCGACTTTTGGCCTATAATCTACATTGAACTTGGGGAATCAGCAATAAAATCTATGTTGATTTAACGACAAGCAGGTGAAAGAGACACATTTAGCCGTTTAGCTCCATAGACTCCCATTCATTCTGCTCTCGCCCGCGATCACCTCCAGTGGAATTCTAATGGAACTGCAACCAAGATGATAGGAAGTGCCAAGGCTCTCTGTTAGACGGGCTCTGATTGTGGTAACCTAGCCGGCGAGAAATCTAAACACCCTCCGCCGCCAACTAGCGTTTCGGAGCAGTACTGCAGAGCAACCAAGACCTGAACGCAGAAGTATAAATGCGCACAACGGCGTCGCCCACATGGGTAGCCTACGCCGTACACTACAGTGTACCGAAGTATAAATTGGCCCTAAATCATCAGGAAATGAGTGAATAATCATTTAAGGTGGAAAAACCAAGCCAGTAACTTGATACTGCGTAAACCTCACCATTCCTCAGAGGGAAGATCTCCTCAGCCGTTATAACACTGCCGGTGGAGGCTGGTTTATCGTCTGTGGCGTTGGGTCGGGAACGAGCGCAAGGCTCCGACTGGCAGTGATGCTTATGGTAGTGTGAATGGAAACTGGGCACATCTTTGTGGCTCTGCGAGCAAATGGTGCAGAAAACATCGAAGCGTTTCTCACTGCCCTGGCTCTTGTGCTGCAGGAGGATGTGCGTCTTCATCTCCGCGTAGGCCGGCGTGCTCTTGTCGCACTGGCGGCAGCAGTATCTGCATCGATTTTCGACGGCCAACCGTTTCATGCACTTTGTGAAAATTTCTTTCCTTTCCTCTTTGCTTTTCTCAGAGCCCATGCAAGGACAAAGCTGTGAAGGACTCGGACTCTCAACGGCGTTCGCCTGGGAATCGCCCCCGGCCGTTTCCAAGCGGTAGTAGTCGTGGCTATGCAGACTGTCGTAGTGCTCCTGAAACTCGTTCTCGGTGTCAAACAACATGCTTTCGCAGAGTCCACAGAAGTAGCGGAGGACGATGTCGCCACCGTGTTCGTTGGCGCAATGGCGTCGCAAAGTGGACTCTTTAAAAAACTTCTGCGGACAGTGGCCACAAGCGAACCGTTGGAAACTATGGCTGCTCAAATCCCCGCAGTGTGTTCGCACCGACGCCTCCGAGTCGAAGAGATCCTCACACATCCGACAGAGCCAAGACTCCACTTTCGGGGGCGAGACGCGAGTGGAACTTGCTGGCCTGAGGATTTTGCTTCCCGCGCTCGTTGACGGTTTAGGGGACATGCTAGACGAGACACGGTCGTCTAACGCGTCTTCTCTTTCGTCGTAACAGCTGTGTCCTCTATGGCTCACACCAACATGAGCCATGATGTCTTCCATCCGAGGCATTTCCACTTTGCACTTTCTGCAGTAGAAAAGAAAGTTGGATAAATGAGCGCCTCCGTGGAACCGGCTCATATGCAAGCGAATTATAGACGAGTCTCCTATTAAAATTCCACAGACAGCGCATTTGTGGAAGATCTGATTCGCCGCTTGGAGGTGTTTCTTTGCGGTTTCCTCCTCGGTGAAGCGTAGACCGCATTCACAGAACCAGGCGAGCTGGGATCGTTTTCCAGGTTTGGCTAGGGAATCTAAGCTAGCCGGTCTTCTTCGCTTGGCTAAAGGCCCATTTGAATCGCTTTCTGTGGCCCCACATGCCGTGACCTTCTGAGCATTTCTGATCTCACAGTAGTTGCTGTAGTAAAGAAGGGCTCTGGTCATGCTGCCGACTCTCTCCACCTCGTGTTTCATGAGCGCTTTGTGCTCCTCCATCTGAGCCACGCTAAGAAAAGGTTTGAGGCATGAGGAGCATTGACCCCTCAACGCCATCTTCCTCATGATTTCAGTCACGCTTTGATCGGCAGTGGCAATAGCGCAGCCATGTCTGCATTGCACACTGGGAAACAAAACAAGAAGCAGAGTTGTTAGTGCACAACGAAACAAAGGTGCTCTTGCTCACTTTAAAATTAATTTCCTGATAGTTCACTCATCCAAGATGTTCATGTCTGTCTTTCTAGGTTTTTGAGGAACACACTCGAGGAGTTTCTCCATATAGTGTCTTAAATGGGGTCAAACGGGTCGAAGGTCCAGATGTGAGTTTCAGTGCAGATTCAAACTCTCGACTCTCGAGTGATCTAGACAAACATCTGGGATTTTATAAAAAACAATAAACATTTATATACTTTTTAACCACACACATAGGCGGAAATCGCGCGCGGGGGGAGGGTTGCCCCCCCCCCCCCCAAAAAAAACATTAAAATATGTGTATTGTAAATAATGTAATGATATATTCTTAAAATAATTAAGAAATAAAATAACACAAATGCAAATGCAATAACGAAAAAAGCGTTCTAAACATTTTGAGACCCCCCTCCCTTGCCTCACAGTGCGTTCCCAGATAGCAAACTGACATTGAATCAACGTGGAAACGACGTCTCTCATGACATTGAAACAACGTTGATTTTGCTCATCGAATTAACGTTGAACCAACGTCAGATGCGGCATTCTTCAAAGCTAAATGAAAATCGAAAATTGGTTTGCTTTCATAACGTTGAAACAACGCGTTGATTTCAAGTTGATTTTCCGTTAGTTTTGAAAGAATGACGCGTCTGACGTTGGTTCAACGTTAATTCGATGAGCAAAACAATGTCAGATCAACGTTGTTTCGATGTCATATTTCCACGTTGATTCAATGTCAGTTTGCTGTCTGGGTTGGTCCACCGCCTCCGTCCCTTTTACCTCAGACACACACATTCCAGTAGCGGGAGAGAAAAACATAGTTTTTGAGTAGTTGTGGAACTCCAGTAAAGGGGGTCGCACACCGGACGAGAAGCGTTGCGTCGCGCAGCACCACGTCTTTAAAATTCGAACACATTATATTCTCTATGAGTGTACACACACCGGCGGCGCCGTTCGGCGTCTGTCCGCGGCGCCCAGCAACGGCTCAGGACCGTGTTCAAAACCCTGCTGCGCCACAGAGCGCCATTTACATAGTTTTATATACAATTTAAATTATTTTTGTCTCAAATCGGTGCTGACGGATCCTGACTTTGCCCAATGCTGCAATACCATATGCATTTAGTTTTGCATTCATTTACAGAAATCAGCTGCTTGAATGACAATTGCTGATGTTATTGGATTTTTTTCAGGTGAGATTCTCAATTCATTCAGTAAACGGATGCTCTGAGGTAAAGTTTTCAGACTGCAGACTCAGGAACGATTGTATTTAATTGTACAGTACAATAATAACTTAGAACAGACATTATCTTCATGTCATTAAACATTACAATATTGCTGGCCATACACTGATGAGAAAGTCCGGGTGCGCTGTGCATTTAGATTCTAACGCTTTCACTGTGATTTAGTTGGTTTATATCATTTAATGAATGAGTCAATAAATGAAATGAATCGCTGCGCTGCGTGAGGAGAGTATGTAAATAGATTCGCC
The DNA here is from genome assembly GCF_016745375.1 of Pimephales promelas. Next base: position 4,381,247 of record NW_024121388.1, on the reverse strand, counting down.
GCTGGCTTAAACCAGAAAGAAATTTTAAGAAGTATGAAATGGTCTCCATGCTACACTAATAATAGTAGTAAGGCTTTCAATAGTAGTAAGGCTAATAATAGGCTAGTAAGGCTAATAATAGTAGTAATTTTTGCCTGTATTATTGGCGTCTCCTTCAAAATTTGCTCTTGGGAATTGTTATGTTTATTGTCCCCCCCAACATTTTGATGAAATTTTCGCCCCTGACCACACATGCTCGTCTTGAACGTCCACGACATCACGTATTACGTAATCACGTCAACTTTTTTTGTATATGTCGTTTGACTTCGTCTTTGTACGTTTGTACTGGGTCGGCACTTCCAACTACGTCACGCGTGAACTTTCAACGTGATTGCGTAATGTGTGCCGCATCACAGCTTATACAAGACGAGCATTTGTGGTTAAAAAGTATATAAATGTTTATTTATTTATTTTTTTATAAAATGGCAGATGGTTTGTCTAGATGAGACTCTTAAGGCCAATTTATACTTCTGCGTCGAGGGTACGCTGTAGTGTACGGCGTTGGCTACGCACGTAGGCGACGCCGTTGTGAGCATTTATACTTCTGCGTTCAGGTCTTGGTTGCTCTGCAGTACTGTTTCGAAACGCTAGTTGGCGATTTAATGTTCCACTGCGTTTAGATTCCTAACGGCTAGGTTACTACAAGCGATAGCGACTGAAAGAGAGCGGATCATGTTGGAGTTGGAGCTTATTGAGGTGGAAAAACAGTTCACTTTAGTGAAATTACTAAAACTGAAAGGCAGAAATGAGAGAAGACGGAGGAGATGGTACGTGTGGAAATGTGTGAGAAGGTACGTGCGTAAATGCGTAGGAGGAAATGCGATGCTACCAAGCCGACCAATCACCGATCTTGCGGTCCGCGTCGTCGCGACGTGTAGTTACATTTTTGAGGAGGTGCGCGTCAGGCGACGGCGAAGGGTACGCGGTTAGGGACGCGTCTGTGCGTATGCTACGCCGTACCTACTGCACGCACCCTACGCAGAAGTATAAATTGGCCTTTAGGCCGTGTGTCCACCAAAGCGGTTTTATCCAGCTGAAAACGCTAGACGCTCTGCTGAAGACGCCGTGCTTTGGGCGCTTGAGAGCGTTTTGGCAGCGCAGCGTTTTTTCCGTTGAGACGTTTCGTTGCTATGATACAGAATATCCGCTGCAGTTTGAATGTTGTGACAGTTGGTCGGTGTGGTATTAGTGCCGCCCCTCCTCCACTGTGATTGGATGGCTGGGTAAAAAAGTGACAGTGATGAGCGCTGCGTTTTATCCAAAGTTGGCGACCAGTAAAAACGCGGGCGCTTGACGCTTCAGTGCGAAAAAAAAACGCTCAGCGCCTCGGTACGCTCATGGCGTTTAAAAAACGCGGCGCTCTCATTGAAAAAAATTGAACATACACCAGGCGCGTGGAAAAACGCTTTGGTGGACACACAGCCTTAGAGCGTTTTCACACCTGAAAGTCCGCTCCAAGGTCCGAACCGAAGTTCACGTTTTGATACATTTTATACTTTCAGAAAGTTTTGGTTTGGTTTCACACTGCAATTATGTGAGCGCACTAAAGAACTTTACGCGACATACTTGCGTCCTGTCGTCATCATCTATGTGGGCTGTATCTTGACATTGATTGGTTTAGTAAATGGACGTCTGCGTGTTGTCAATTCGGCGGGTAAATTTGACAACATGAACGAACAGACGCATATCGTTGCAATTATACTGTTAATTTTATGGCATAAATACCTGCAGCACCAACTGTACACAAGGCTAGTTTACATCATGCAAACATTTTATCGTCGCCGGCAGGAGAGGAGGAGAAGACTGCAAGTTGACTTCTTATTATGTCATCAGACCATACTTCAATTAAAAACCTCATCTCCTCCTCTACCCATGTGCTACACGGCTCATTTCTCCCGCCACAATCTGTTTTTTCAGCTTTTTGGGAATCATCAGAACTTCCTGCAAAAGCTCTGAAAGTCCGAACCATACAGAAATGCTTTCACACTAGAAACGAACCAAACCTTTGTTCAGTTTGATCCGGACCGAGACTACCTCTTTTCATCAGACCAAATTTAACCTGTTTGGTCCGGACCGTGGCCCGAGGGAGGTTTCACATTTGTAATTTTGATTCGACCAAATTGAAAAGTCCGAAAGTCCGGACCAAACAAGGTAGGTGTGAGAGGGCCCTTATTCCTCGAGACTTTGAATCTGCACTGAAACTCACATCTGTACCTTTGACCCATTGGACACCATTGAAGTCCATTATATGGAGAAACATCCTGGAGTGTTTTCCTCAAAAACCTTAATTTCTTTTCCAATGAAGACATGAATATCTTGCATAACGTGGGGGTGAGTGAATTTTTCTGATGTTATTAAATAGGAGCACTTTTTAATCCAAGAAAGCACCCATATATACTCACTTGAAGTGTGCTCTGGCCTCCATATGCGAGGCGAGCACCTTGGAGCAGACTGTGCACTTGACGTTGAAGCGGACATCCTTACATAGAGCGATTAAACGGTTCTTGGCGTAGCGTGGAACTGGCACGGGCACGGCTGACGTTTTTGCTTCTGGAAGACAAGATTAGATAAATGACTGATAAAACTTGATCAGAAAGCTAATTGCTGATATTGTTGAAAACAAACAGTTGATCAAAGATGCATGACTAAAACGTCAAGATGGATTTTTTTTTTTGCTGTCGTACAGTCCGTTGTTTACAGTCCTGGAAAGATCATGATGCATGTGTAGATTTGATTTGATTGTTGAAAAGCACACACACCACAGAGAGCGATGGACTGATTGAAGTGGTTATTTGCAGACATGTGCTGCAGGCATTCGTCCCTGATGTTGAAGAGGAGGTAACAGGCAGGACATGCAAAGCACACGATCAGCTGATAGGTCTGGGAACGTCTGTGGCCACTCGCGTCAGAGGAGGACACCTACAGATGACATCAAGCACACATCAAGAGACAAAGCAAACTTCATGCCACTTCTTCATTTCATTTCCATTATAAAGACAATTAAAGCTGCAGTCCGTAGTTTTTTCTCTTTGTCGCCATCTCTGTTCGAAATCTGCAATTGCAGTTATTCGTGGAATGATCAGTTTTACGTGGGTTGTGCTTCGGCACGGCGCGGATGAACACAGTGTTTGAGGAGAGTGTGTGTGTCAGTCGCCGCCGGTGTGGATACTGGCATTCAGGATCACAGATTATTCTTTTTACAAGTATGATCAACATAATAATCATGTAAAATGTAATCTAAACAATAGGGCTGGGTATTGACAAATTTTACAATTCGATTCGATTTCGATTCACAAGCTTGCAATTCGATTCAATTCGATATAGATTCTTTTGGATATCAGTTACAATAAATGGCAAATTTTCTCAAGGAAATCAAATCTCTTAACTAATGCTGTAAACTATGGGAGTCTAGTTGTAGCCTATAGGCTTCATTAACCCAATATGAAGGTAATAATGAACTGTTTTGTAGCTATACAAACACTTAAATTACACTTATTTATTTTTATAATAAGAAGATTATATGAAATATAAACATTTAAATGGTGGTTGTCATAAAAACTTGCCAGATTTATTCAAACATGCATTAAATATTGAAGAACATTAAGATTATAATGCATATGTAATATGGTGTATATATTTAGCAAAATGCTCCTCTCTAGAGTTATTTTTATTCTAGCTGACTAATGAGTTTATGTGGGTTTTCTGAGGTAAATATGACGATACATTGATCAAGCTGTTTAACTGACGTCTTTCCACGGTTGAAACGCTGATTGAGCGAATCAATGTGACATGATCCGGATTTCGATAAGTTGTACTCTATCTTTAACACACTTTCAGATGTTCATTCATGTTTATTTCGCGCTGTAACTGGTATTATTAACCAGGAAGTGAGATCAGCGCTGCTGCTTCTCCAGAGCGATCTCACGCCACAGCGCCAAAACCCTATTTATGTTTTTGAATTTCTAAAGAAAATGGACGTAATTTGAAAATTGAGACTTTGTTTAATATCAATAGTAACAAAGGACAAAGATTATTGCGAGTTTTTGGATGCGCACAGCCGCGATACAATGATCGATTCATTCAAATGAAACAGGATGACTTATCGATTCAAGAATCGATATCGGTTCGTGAAAATGAGAATCGATTAATATCGAGAAATCGATATTTATTACCCAGCCCTGCTAAACAAGTAACATCCACTTTTGTTCTGACCAACTAAGGGAAAAAAAGCATTGCAGTAAATCAGGCTGATTAAATCTAACGATCGATTATCATCTCGCGTCAAACAAATGCAAATTATACTTTGTTCTCAAATTGTTAATGTTCAACATCAGCACTGATTGACATGTAATGCCCTTTTGATATTTATGCTTGTTTTCGCATGGCTCCGGTTGCAGTCTCGTTACTTCTGTCGCCACTTCGAAGTCTTTTGCATTTTACAGCGGGTGAGTCTCCAGTTGTCACTGGTGATCGTCGTTTGAACTTTTCTGGATCCAACATCAAATTAATAAGTTTAATTATAGAGAGCCTAAGTCCCGCCCCTCCGCTTCCGGCTCATGGGACCTTATTTCGGAAAAAATATGAATGGTAGTCAATGGCGAGAGACAACTTATCTTTTTGTTCCGGCTGAACTGTGCCCTCATTTACACAAATGCTCTTTGTCAATTTAAAATATAATTCTGAAAGTCAAAAACGTCGCAGTTTGTCATACAACAGAAGAGTAACATTTAGTTTTATGTGAAAATCGCTCTATGAACTACATCTCCCGGGAAGCGAAACAACGAGTGAGATCCGCTGCTCGTGTGTGTGCAGTCTGGTACAAAACACTCAGGTATGATGCCGTAACGTTACGATTATAGCGTAAGACTGTAGAAACAATGACAGACATCAGCCTCAGTAAAGTTAGCTTCATTCATTGAGAGAAAATGTGCGCCTTTGGCAGGGACGTTGGAACTATTTTGTGAGAGGGGGGGCGGGATTCCCGGTAATGGGGGTGGGGTGGGGGGGTGGCTGTCGGAATTACGCACCGTTTCAAAATATTGGTATTAAATCCATTTTCTGAGAATTTATCAGTCAACTTGTTGATTAAAACGATTGATTAAAATGAAATACAATTTATAAAAACGAAATTCTTTTAAAAAACATAATAAGTCAGAATTACTGTGGGCAATGTCTGACCCATTCCAAATGTTTTCCGATATGGTGACTCTACTGATGGACCGCTCCTTGATCCATCAGTGCTTGAGTCACCATATATCGGAAAATAAAACGTTTTAAACATGAATAAAACATATCCTGTTAAGCAGAGCATTAATTTAGTTCGTTTAAATAAGAGATCTAGCGCTAAAATGTTTTGTTTTTGAAATCAAGAGGAACGCTTGTTGCCGCTGCTGTCAGTTGTAGGCTATGTTCTCTGTGGCGCGCAGTCTTCACTCGGACGCGCACTTTAATCGCCTTTACGTCGGAGACTCTATTCATTCCGGTAAAAATCACAAAATAAATGTGTCCTATGCTTGATATTGACTGTAACCACAGATGGACATATTCTGTTTTGATGATAGAGAAAAAAACTGTACCTAGGCCGGATTAGAACCCGTAACCTCTGGCACTCTGGGCAAAAGAGCTACCACTAGACCATTAAAACGGTCAAATGAAGTCTGGCGGATCGACGTATTTATTTATGGGTTAAATAGAAAGGCTGCAGTTTGACAAGTTTGTACCCAGCACTTCCGAATGTGTCTCTGTGCCCAGCAAATTTCAAACTGACGCCCGTGCTTAGGTGAATTTAGGGGGCGGCCGAAGGAGGGGCCCGCCCCTCCCGCCCCCCCTGTTCCAACGTCTATGGCCTTTGGGGTTTGTAGTCTTTGTAATAACGTATTTTCACAGTCTTATACCTCAACGGTTTTACATCAAACTGCGACTTTCTTTACTTTAAAATGTATCTTTTAAATTGACAAACATCATGTGTGTAATTGAGGGCAATTCATGCATTAACATGTTGACTTTAAAATATATATGTATTGGGGAAAACCTAATACATCACACCACTTAAACATCAATAAAAACATGAAAGCTGAAAATATGAATGAAAATGAAAACCTTTGACTCCAGGTGTTGTGTCCACGCCTCTTTAGAGCTGAAGTGGCGTTCACAGGCCACACATGCGTAGACAGGGGACGGGCTGCCCTTCAGGGTGATCGTGGGGTCACAGGGGGAGTGATCAAAGCTAAAAAAAAAAAAAAAAAAAAAAAAAGTACATTTACATGAATGCATTTGGCAGGCGCTTCTATCCAAAGCAACTTGCACTGCATTTCAAGCTACACATTTTTACATTCTTATCAGTTCTTGCTTTCCCTGGGAATCGAACCCATGACCTTGGCGTTGCAAGCGCCATCACTCTACAGTTTGAGCTACAGGAAAGCAATGTGCAATTCAACTGTAAATATAAGAAATCCGAGCATTTTTGCAACCGTTTCAGATGTCCCTCAAGCAAAGGCATGTTGTCGTAGACTCTGCCGCAGTTGATGACCGGACAGGTTTGCGGAGAAACCATCGCCGGACCAGGAGCCGATCTGCGTCTCCACAGTGAGCAGGAGTTAATGCTGCCTGGCTGTAATGCTGAGCAAGCCAGACAACATGAGCACCAGAACCAAACTCTCACACACACATGTTCATATTAGCTGGAGTTACAGAACACTACAGACCTGGCATTCTCAGCCAAATGTCCACACAGCGCTTGGCATTATCTCTGTCGTTATTGCTCCGGCTGACCGCCAGCTCGTGCCGTCCGTGTGCTTGCTGGGAAATAATCTTCTCCTACAGTACAAATCACAAAATATGGGTTTCAGAGGTACTTTTCCCAATTTACTATCTCCGTTAGCATTTAAAAGAAGTCACTTATATAGCATTTTTAACAATATAGATTGTTTTAAAGCAGCTTTCCGATTATTATAGGAAATTAAAGTAACAGATTATTTAGGGTTTACAGCAGCTCTAGAATAAAGTTATTGTCCAGCTAGAGTTAGTTTTGATTGATTCACTTATCGCAACGATCATTAGTTATTAACTTAGATAACCGGCGCTAACATGACACCGCTCTAACTGAAAACCCTTAATGCGATCCAGCCGCTCATTCACACAAAACAGTGCCTGCGGCTCAAAACTTTTTAGAAATTCCCCCACTCCTCCCATGAAGCATTGCAAATTAAACCATGAGAAGAAAAAAAAGTATGGTAAAAAAAATATAAATAAATATATATACATATTTTTTTTTTTTTAACCATAATTTTTTTTCTATATATATATATGCGCACACACTACTGGTCAAATGTTTTAGATCAATACGATTTTTTATGTTTTTAAATGAAGTCTTTTCTGCTCGCCAAGGCTGCTTTATTTGCTAAAAAAAAATTACAAACAGTAATATTGTGAAATATTATGACAATTTAAAATGACTGTTTTCTATTTTAATATATTTTAAAATGTAATTTGAAAGCTGAATTTTTAACATCATTACTGTTGCTGATTACACATCAGTTTTCAGTGTCACATGATCCTTCAGAAATCATTCTAATATGCTGATTTTATGCTCAAAAAACATAAATTATTATTTTCAATGTTGAAAACAGTCATGTACCATTTTCCCCCCCAAATTCTATGATGAATAGAAAGTTCAAAAGAACAGCATTTATTTAAAATATAATCTTACATTCTAACATTATAAATGTCTTTACTGTAACGTTTGATCAATTTAACTCATCCTTGATGAATAAAAGTATTTTCTAATTTCTTTCCCCCAAAATAAAAAAATAAATTCTTATACTGACTCCAAACTTTTGAATGGTAGTGATTAATGTTACAAAAGCTTAATTTCCATTTCAGATCAATTCTATTCTTTTGAACTTTCTATTCATCAAAGAATCCTGAAATAAAAATGTAAAAAATTGTTTTCAACATGGATAACAATCATAAATGTTTCTTGAGCATCATATTTTAATAATTTCTGTAGGATCATGTGACACTGAAGACTGGAGTAATGATGCTGTAAATTCAGCTTTAATCACAGGAATAAATTACACTTCACTACATATATATTCACATAGAAAACCGTCGTTTTAAATTGTAATAATATTTCACAATATTATACGGTTTTTTTGTGTGTGTATTTTTTATCAAATAATTGCAGCCTTGGTGAGCAGAAGAGACTTCTTTTAAAAACATAAAAAATCTTACCAATCTAAAACTTTTGACCGGTAGTGTGTGTGTGTGTGTGTGTGTGTGTGTATATATATATATATATATAATTATTTTAATTGATTTACTGTATTCTTTTCTAAAGAACTTGTTTTATAATTTAACACATTTAATAAATGAAAACTTACACCTGTTGAAAAATACAAACAATATACCAACAGATTAAAGATTCATTTATATATATATATATATATATATACATATATTAGGGCTGTCAAACGATTAATCGAGATTAATTGCATCCAAATTAAAAGTTTGTGTTTACATAATATATGTGTGTGCACTGTGTATAATTATTTTGTACATGTATAAATACACACACATGCATGTATATATTTAAGAAAAAAATATTACTTATATATAAAATGTTTATATATATATATATAAATTATCTACAAATCTATATACAGTATATAGATGCAATTATTTCTTAAATATATACAAGCATGTGTGTGTATTTATATATATAAAATAATTACACAGTGCACACACATATATTATGTAAACACAAACTTTTAATTTGGATGCGATTAATCGTTTGACAGCCCTATTTAATATGCAAATAAGTGCTTTGAGAAAGTAGGGAGTTGCTCATTCAATCTCAAGTGATGTGATATACAACAACTGCATTCATTTCAGTTCCTCAAGGAAAGAGAAGAGGCAAACCCTGAATGCTTTGCATTTGTCGGCCCTCTCCTGTTTCTCCACAGCGACCTGTCGTGCCAGTCGGTCCAGCGTGGACACCGCATGAGCTCGCTGACGGTCCACCTGATCCTTGATCTGAGCACAACACACACATACACACAAACATTTCTTTAAAATAAGTACAGTCAAAAGTTATTAAGACACAGATATCATGTTTAATATTGTTTTGCTAGTGTGTGCAGGACACTATAGTTCATTTATGAAACAAAGGAGAGCAAAATACAGTAAACTGTGACATATTATACCCAGAAATTACTCGTATAGTGACTACCTGTAAAATTAATAAAAATATAGGATCAAAAATTAATCAAACATATTGACCTGACCATGTTTTCTTTACTGTTTTTTTCTGTAATTGCTAATGCTCTTTTTACACACACACACACTGAACAACATACAGTAAACTGTATGTCACAAACGTCCTTGTAACCAATCAGATCAACGTGTGATCGTCAACAAGTGGATCTCTGAGTGAGTGAGTGAGTGGAGGCAGGGCTCATTTGCATATTCATAGAACCGCACATACTAAATGAGGCAAAGGCTTTTTTTCAAGGAAAAAACATTTAAATATGTCATTTTAGTGATCAAAGATGAGTTTTAAGGGATAAAATGATTGACTACAGGGGCACTTTAAGCAATTAAGTTAGGTCATTAATATAATTATAATAAAATTAAGTCCACTATTCTCTGATATCGATTAATGGTCACATGACATGATGCAGGTAAACAAATAATTAAAAAAAAAAATCTTTCTAGTAAGCGTTTCATATTTGTTTTCAATTTTCATTATAAGCTTTTCATTAAACTCACAAAATCCTGATGTAATGTAATAATTAATACACTTTGTCATGTTTTTAATAAAATAAAATAAAAAAACTGAATATATTTTCTTTCTCTTTGTATTTTTATATCAATATGGTATGACATCATCCTATTCAAATCAATGTGATAAATGAGTTCGGTCAAATGTAATCTAAAGGTACATAAACCTTATATGTGTATTGAGTAATTAAATGGATTAGATCTTTCTTACAGTCTTTTCAGAGACTCCTACCTTCAGGAAGGCGTATTGAAAACTGACAGTTTTCAGAATAGCAGTTTTTCCAGTAGCTCTAATTTCTACACGTTATTTCTATTTACTCTCTCTCTGTGTAGTACCACAATTAAGTGCACTGTTATTATATTTAATACTTCTTGTTGCCGTTGTTGTTGACTGCTAACGACTGTATTTGGTCTCTGCAACTATTATAATACATTACACATACGTGTGGGACGCCTTATACCAGTGACAAATTCCTTGTGTGTTTTGCATACTTGGCCAATAAAAGCTAACTCAGATTGATTCAGTAGCTCAGAATCAGTAACCAACATCAATTTAAAGGAGTAGTTCACTTTAAAAAAACCTTTTGCTGATAATTTACTCACCCCCATGATGTCATCCAAGATGTCCATGTCTTTCTTTCTTCAGTCGAAAAGAAATTAAGGTTTTTGATGAAAACATTCCAGGATTTTCTCCATATAATGGACTTCAATGGGAACCAAACGGTTCAAGGTCCAAAAGACAGTTTCAGTGCAAACTGTTCAAAGGGCTTTAAACGATTCCAGACGATGAATAAGGGTCTTATCAAGTGAAACGATCACTCATTTAATAAATAAATAACAAAGTTTAAGTTTTATAAGCACAAATGCTCGCCTTGCTCTGTTCTGTGATACGCGTTCGTGACTCTCCTGTTCGAACTCGTCCATCAAAATGAATGAATCTTTTTCTGAGTCAATTCGTTCATTCAATGAACCAAAAGACTCAAAAAAAGATTTGTTCATTTTGATGAACGAGTTCGAACAGGAGAGTCACAAACGTGCAGGATTTGTGCTTATAAAACTTAAACTTTGTTTTTTTTTTATTAAATGAGTGATCATTTCGCTTGATAAGACCCTTATTCATCGTCTGGAATCGTTTAAAGCCCTTTGAACAGTTTTCACTGAAACTGTCTTTTGGACCTTGAACCGTTTGGTTCCCATTGAAGTCCATTATATGGAGAAAATCCTGGAATGTTTTCATCAAAAACCTTCATTTCTTTTCGACTGAAGAAAGAATGATATGGACATCTTGGATGACATGGGGATGAGTAAATTATCAGCAAAAGTTTTTTTAAAAGTGAACTACAACAAAAAAGATCACGTAACTACTACCCATCCCTGTATTAGCAAAGGTGCTCAATCTTGTTCCTGGAAATCTTCCAGCATGAGTTTTTTTTTTTATTCTGTGGAAGGCAAAACAACATTTCCATATGTTGTGGGCGGTGCAACCTGTCACTCACATGAGATCCACCAATAGCAAACCACAACCATCCAAATCAACCAACACCCCACAGACAAAATCAAGCCCCGCCTACATTTGTTCTTGTTCCAAAGGCCATTTCACTGTACGTCACAATATAGAGAATATACAGAAAAAGATCGAAATCCCCATGAAATCAAAAGTGACGTTTTTTGGCTTTTAGTATATGTTAGTCTAACTGTTATCTATAAGCTAGTTTGCTCCACAACAATGACAAAATTCACATTTCAGCTTCTCATTAGATTTACTGTCTAATCAAATGCTCTCAAGAATTCAAAGCTCCGCCCCTTCATTATAAACAGATGCTGAAGCTGCGGCTGAAATCAGTCACTTTTACACATATTTACTGTTTTCTACATGGTGAATATCATAGTGCACTATAGGGGGTAGGGAACGATTCATGTGCTGTCCATTGGGGCGTATGAAGTCTGTTTTCACGTTCGTGTCAAGCGAAACGCCTCACCTACTGTTCAGAGACAAACACAGAGAGCGGATCATGTGATCGAGTCGTAACAGAACAGAAAACGTATCGGACCTGTTTGAGTTCTGCACAGAAAGCTGTATTATAAAGACATATGGAGGAGATTAGGAAGAGAAATCGGGAGGAAACTGCGGCTTTAACGAACTCAACAGCTCTGAGTTTTGATATAAATTAAACGCTATTGGCTCAAATTACGTTTTAGCAACAGGAAAAATCTGCTATTTGGGGAAAATTATCATATGTGGTAGTAAATTGAATCCTGACGTGCAAGGCATTCTGGGATGTTGCAGATTTGCAACATTGGCTCAGTGTGGTAATTAGACACTGACGACTGAATATGATATGAACAATAACTTTTTATATACAACTTTTTGAACAATGTAACAAAGTGGGGATTCTACTTTCATGGGATTCAAATCCAATATCTCAAATCCTCGTTGAGTAGGGCAGTGGTTCCCAAAGTGGTTGCCGTGACAACTGGCTAGGGGTGCCGCCGAACTCAGCTTTGTTTTCCAATGTAAACAGCCTAAAATAATTCTAGTAAAAAATTATATTATTACATACATTTAAAGTTGAAATGTTTATTCACCGCTAATTGGACTGTTGTCGGGAGGGAATCGTCCCACTTGCTCCACCCTATTGTAATGGACTCAATTTTATATTTCACGCAGATTGACAAAACAGGACAAATTTCATTTTCATTCTATTGTTTATTCTTACAGGGACAATGCACAATTAAAAGTAATTGCACAAGAATTAGCTAATAGCTAGTTTACATCTGCGGTCCCTGGACAAATGGACACATTTATAGGTTTAAACAAAAGAAAAGCAGAATTGTCAGCCCAGAAGACCGATGGTCTTTTTTATAAAAAATGAAAAATAATGACAGTCTCTCTTTACTTCCCTTAACATAAATACGTGTTTTTCTAGAACATAAAACAAAAGACCGTCTTGCTTGACCTGACTCGCGATCACTTCAGTAGTGAACGCGCCAGAGAGAAATGCACATTTCATACGGATTACATAAGCAGAGAATTGTCTGTTTTCTTTCTTTTTGAAATGTTCTGTTTAAAAGTACACATTTCAAGCTTTCTATAGATATACAGTATTTCTCAGTTTCGGTTTATTTATGACTCATGAGACGAGCTTCACCTTAAACCTTCAACTTAAAGCTACACTGTGTAACTCTTTTAGTTTATTCTTAGCTAAAAACACTTAGTTCTTTCAAAAATATATGTTCTCATTAATGTATATTTACTTCGTTCAAGTAATAAAGTATTCTCGTGAGTGTATAATATGCCATTGAAAATACATACGGGTAAGGGGTTTTAATGTTGCCCCTCCATCTTGAAAGTACATTAGCCAAAGAGGGACATACCCGTTAATTCAAGCTTCGCCTTTCGCGTTTACGTTTGAGATAACACTCATGGACGAGCTCGAACTGGAAGCCATGTTAATCCTGGACTACATTTGCCACCGTAGGAGTTAAAACGAAATCGGAATTGAGAGGAGAAACTAATATTCACTGGATGGTCATATATCTTTTCACAGCTAGATGGTGGTAAAAACCACACAGTGTAGCTTTAAAAATAAAATTCACCTTAATGAAAGGCTTTATGTTTGATGTGAAAGTTTTAAAGCAGTCTTTCAGAGGCGCTTTCAGAGTGGTCAAGTCCGTAACGGGGAACAGTCACGTAACTATTTATTTATCCTTCATAAATACGTACACGAAAAATAAGACCAAATCAAAATTTTATGTTCTGTGGAGATGAGCCAACCCTTCTGTCCAGTGGGTAGTATAACTTTTTGTACTTTTGCCACCTAAAAGTGAAAGTTTTTTTTGTGCGTCACATCCGTAACGGATGCGTCTTAAATATAAAATGCATGTGTGTACTGATATTTTTCAAATCTCTAAAGGGGGTATGAATAAGAAATGTTTCAATATAGTGCTATTAAATGGATTTTATGAGAATTTACATTAAGTTTTTTTTTTTTTTTACCTCAAATGTCACGTCCACGCAGGAATTGCCCATTTTTAAAGAATTTATCCTCAACTAGTTTTGTGGTGTAGGTCTACATATTTAATAATGTCAACTTAAAATAATACTATAGTAATTTAAAGAGTAACTAAACACTTAACCAACTTTTTTTAGTTAATGATCTGTAAGAATGGATCTTTATTAATGATTCGAGTAACTTTTTTGACATTTGTTTATAAAGTGTTCTATTTCTACAATATATGGTGTAAAAACGTCTTAGTGCTGCCCTCTTCAGGTTGAACGGTGGCTACTGCAGTTGAATTTTCAGCACTTCGTGACGTACGCAGGTTTCAGCTCACCACGCGAACTACGCCCTTGGCAGTATAAAAACCATCTTGTGTCGTCAAAACCACTGTAGGGAGTCAGGAATTGGGATTGTGAGTATTGAAAACAATCAGGATAGTGTTTTAGCATCTATTTCATCCCCTCTATCTCTGCTGGGGTCGGCCCACTTTTTCAGCATTTTCAAATATTGCCAGTGGGTGGAGTCAGGCTCTGACCAGGGGTTTAGTTACCCTTTAAAGATGTGGTAGCATTAGATCTGGACAGGAAGGATAACTGATTTCTGGTTTCATATCGCATGTCAGACAGCCATCATTTCTACTAAAGAAAATGACAAAAATAGTAACGCACATTAAATTGGATAAGTAACTTTAATCCGACAACTGGTTCGGAAATAGTAACGCGTTAGACTACTTGTTACTGAAAAAAGTGTTCAGACTAGAGTAACGTGTTACTCATATGTTACGTGGTACATATGTTTGTTTAGTTTAATTGGATTGGGGTAACATGGGAAAAAAAAAACTACAAAGAGGTGCCATGCTTTCAAAAAGTTTCGAAGTCACTTTGTCGTGTGGTACTCCAAGAAACAGTTTTTTTCTTTTGTAAAGCACAGAAGTACTTTGCACTTCAGGCAGGCCATTCGCGTGTAGCCATTCTTGCACAGTCTGCATCGTCCACGTTTCTCAGCATGGATGGGGAAATGATCGCATCGGTCTAATCTGACATCAACCGACGGTGCAGAGACCCTCTGAAGTGGAAGTGGAGGTGGGGCAGCTTGATCATCTTCCAATGACGACGCTCGTCCTCTTTTCCTACTGTTCAAGTCAGCCTGTTTCCCAACCTTGATGAGGGCGTCGGCAACTTGAACACGGAAGTCAAGCAGTGGCATGTACTTCTTCTCCTGCTTCTGGGTGAGATGACGGCGATAGAGGAGCCAACCATTGACCAGTGATAGGTCAATCAAGTAGTACAAGATGCGCAGATACCAACGACGTAGGCGGATGTCAATGTGACAGAGAGCGGCACACATGTCTGGTAACTCTACTCCTCCCATGATGTGCTTGTACACGTTGACAATGTGGGGTCTGTCCACTTCCACATATTCCTTCTTCTCTTTCGACCACCTTCTGCATCTCTCGACGGGTTCAGGGCCAATGAAGGATGATGCCAGCAACACTGCCTTGTCATCATACCACTTCACGATGGACATCCCACTTGTCTTTTCGTATTTCACCTCATACGCACCACGCCCGGCCTTCGAGAGTTCCTCGTCGCTCTTGAGGGTACATCCACGGAGACGGTTACGATTGATGGTGGCAACTGTCAGAATTCCCATTTTCTTCAGTTCCACGATGAGTTCAGGGGAAGCGAACCAGTTGTCAAAGAAGCACTTGTGGTTTAGTCCTTTTGGAAGTTCTGATACGAGACGAAGCACAATTTCACCGGCGAAACCAAGTCCACGCTCATTGGTCACGGCCCCCTTTCCAGTGTACACTTCAAAGTCATAGACTAGTCCAGAGACTCCTGTGCGAGTAAAGACCTTGATTCCCCATTTATGCGGCTTGTTCTTGATGTACCGTTTCATTGCAATCTTTCCTTTGACGGGGATCATCTGCTCACCAATGGAGTGGTGTTCTTCCGGTTCAACCTTCAAACAGTTGGCACGGACTTTCTCAAGAACTGGACGCACCTTGAATAATGGATCGTACCCAGGCTCACCCTTTTGCTTCAAATTGGCGTTGTCGTTCATGTGGACGTATGCACGCAGATTATCAAATCGCTTGCGTGCCATGACCGTCGCAATTGGGTCGTAGCGGGTTGCCTTCTGCCAGTACATGCGGTACGATGGCATACGTACTACGGTCATCAAGATGTGTAAACCAATGAATTGCTCTATTTCAGAGGGGGTTGTCTTCAGTTCTGAGCCATTCTTCATAACTCCATACAAGTTGGATTGGTCAGAAATATGTTCAAAGACAGATTTGTCCATGAACTGATCAAAATACCACTTTGGACTTGGTATTTCGTCTGGGGGAGGTGAGAACGCGGGTCCTCGAAATGAAGAGTCTATGTCAGCTGCTGGGGGTTTACTCTGGCTCCAAGAAAACTCTTTGTTGACTGGAGCTGGGCCTGGCTGAGGTTCATTGTCATCAGTGTCACTGTCTGCGTGTATGTTACGAATTTCAACATCGAGGTGGTTGAGATTAGCTTTTGGTATTGCCGCCAGTGGCTTATCATCATCAAAGTTGGAGTCAGACTCGTATGCTTCAGGAGATTCCTCCAAATCTGGATCAGCAAATATATCGTCTGGAATGGAGTCTGTGTCAGATAAAGCACCATCAGGAAGGCAAATGTACTCGATGACATCCCTGGCTGAGTAAATCTTTCCTCTGCTTGCCATAACACACTGCCAATCCTGCATAGAGAGTATTCTGTAAGGTAGTTTGCCAAAAAATGCTTTGACACAATGATCTGTACTAATCAGTGTTGTGATCCAAGTTCACACTACAGGATTTTAAGCCCGATTTGCAAATCGCTGAGCTCGCCGAGAGGTCAGGGTGTTATCACGTGCAAATCGCAGGGGATTAGCGGACGATGGACGTTTGCCAATCTCTTAGTATGAAAGAGCCAAAAACGCATCAAAGACGCTCGCAGATGCGTCACCGAGGCCAGAAAAATATCTGGCATGCTAGATATTAGGGGTGGAGCCGAATCCGAATACGGTATTCGGAAAGGCACAAATAATGTGTTTTTTACGAATACTTATTCCGAACAAATACTTAAAAAAATATTTGTATTCGGGAACAAGAAATACTTTATATCTAAAAGCTGCGTTCCTCACGAGACCGCAGTGCGCGAGTTGATTGAGCGACGTTCAGGAAGAGGTGACTGACACAAGCTGCTCCACACAGCAACAGAGAGGGCTCGGCTGAGCGAAAAAACACTTAACTGCATTACTATTTTTGTTGAATAGATGTTTGTACCTTAACTAGGTTCCGGAGGCAGTTTATAACTTTCGGGAAGCGGAGTTTGATCGGGAGTATATTCCATTATTGACGTCTGCAGACGGGTGCTCTCCTGTTCGCTCTGTTTACGTAGCTCTGTTAGCTCGGTAACGGTGATTATTTGTTTCTTATATGGTTTGGTTGAATTCTAATGTAGAATGCGGACTGTTATTATAACAGGCCGCTGCTTATAAGTATAACACACCGTTGCCATGAAAAACAGAGCGTTGCCATGGATTCTAAACGTAGAGACAGAACGGACTATTTTTTTTTTTTAGCGGAAGCGATACAATCGTTTTTTAAATCAATAAACTCCTTTTTACATCCATATTTTGAGTCAAATTATTGATTTATTTGGGCTTCGGGCTTCGCGTCGGGCTCATCAACCTCCTCGCTATACATTATCCCTAACTTATTCTGTCTGTTCAGCGTCCTCCACCGTGGTGTTGGGGTTCATAAGTTCACAATTTTATTTCATTAGTTGTTGGTTTAACCATGGTTCATGAGGTAATGCCTGACTATTTTCTTTTCAATTACTTTTCTTGTTACATGTTCATTGCTGGATTTATAGAAAAACATCAACCAATATTGCATATCCATAATTATTATAATGGATATAATTAAAGAATCCATACACTATAAAGTAAATTAAAGATTTTATGCCTATTTTGAATTTTACTCGAATACAAATACAAATACTTTTCCCCCCTGAACAAATACAAATACAGATACAAATACCGGCTGCTTTGCACACCCCTACTAGATATCTAGAGCTGTCGCGCGACTCAACCTCAGTGATGTCATGAGCTACAGCCAATCAGAGCAAGGCATGGGCTGAGATCACCGGGTAAATCTTATTTTTTGCATATTTTTCTCAGAGCAAATCATCGCGCAAACAGTGTGCAGCACTAGTTTCTGTCCGACGTCCATATTCGCGTGTTGTGTTCTTCGTCGTCTTCGCTGGGTACTGACGCCCGTGCTGTTTTGAGTCATTTCCGGTTCGTCTTATCGTGTGATTTTTCGTGACAAAATGTAGTTTGTAGTAGGGCTGTCGCGGTTATGGAATTTCCCTTGCGGTAATGTTGAGTGGCTCAATAGCGTGATATGCGGTATTACCGCCATTTATTTATTTATTTACTTTTTATATGTTTTTGTTGCTATAAATAAAGTTTACGATGGACAAAAACGAGGACATTTTCAGTAACCAATGTAACCGAAACTAAACAGCGTCTACAGTATATGCGCATTGAAAGACTTTCACTCAGCGCGCATATTGTTATGACAACGGACTTTGAGCGAGTCATTGAACCGTTCATTCAACGAACACGTTTAAAAAAGCTGATTCATTAAAAGAGATGTAAAGGAACAAGATGTTAATTATTATTTTTAACTTTGAGGTTAAACTTTTCAAGGCTCAGCTGAGCAGCAGTGCGTCGCATGGGCAACGCTGAAGCTGATGCTTCACTTATTAGAGACCAATATAGCATTGATTCAATGCGCGACTCACTGATTTTATTTCCCCGCGGCTTCCTTGTGCTGTGGGATGTTGACCAGCGCTGCTGCAGACGCGCATTTATGGGAAAATACCCGTGAAGAGAACGTTAAAATGATGATGCGACAAATATTTCGCTTCCCTTTGACACGACAAGCTTTTCACGACTTCAAAGACAGACGCAGGTAATTGCACGCGCTCTGCCGGTCTCTCTCATTCACTGTCTGTGTGAAACCTGTAGGCTACACATCACTACGATAAACAGTCTTGTTATCATTATGAACTTGTTTAACATTCAATACACATGCATTAAGTTCAAAACAAGAAGCGTATAGCCTTATAAAAAAAAAAACGTGAATATCGCGATTGCTGTGGTTACGTGCTATCCTCTGCGGTTGACTTGTCAGAAGCGCGGTACTACAATATTGCGGTTACCGCGACAGCCCTAGTTTGTAGACAAGATAGAATCGTTGGGTGACGGAGTTGTTGGGTTGTTGTCAACTTGTGTAGTGTGGATCAATCACGTTGTGTCGTGTGGTGTGAACAGCTCAAGAACTTGAACGCTCCTGATTTCACAGAGAGCAAGTCATGTAGTGTGAACCGCACAGCTCAGCCCAACGTTTTAAAATCATGTAGTGTGAACAAGGCTTTGACTGACACACGGTAGAAAAGAACATGATTATGGTAACGTTACAGCAGTACAGTCCAGCAAGAAACCATAGAGCTTTATCTACAGATCAGATATTAACATTGAATCATCTTAAAGAGAGTTTCATCGTTGTTGAATGCCGTAACCGAACGCGACGCGCTGTTTGAACGCTGAACGGAGAATGACTGACGACCGCAGCGGAGGGAAAGGTTCACGTGAACTTGAACCAGATGTCATCATATCCTCCCCTTTTCACTCCGGCAGCTTTTTTTTTTTTTTTTTTTTTTTTACAGATCTGCATGATTTGCGTACGTCACATTTTCATGTCGCAAAATCCGGAATTCTGGATTAATCCGGAAAAATCACCCATGGAAACAGACATGTTGGAAGTGAGACTACACTGACATCAGGTGAGCAAGTGGGAAACTGTTTGTTGCTAATGGACAACAAAGTCCTGCAGTGGTACTTCTGAGTAAAAAAAACCTCATAAAATATGTATCTGGAGCAATAAGGTAGTTAATTTTTAACTGTTCCAAATTAGCAACGTCTGCCTTGAGAGCTGTTCAATATGCCCCGGCCATTCTTCCTGTTTTAGTGGACATTACATCAGCACATTGAATAATGCTGTGTTTCAAGACACTTCAGTGGGTCTTTAAGATACAAAAGCACTACAATACAAATCAAAAAATAATGACTTAAATCTCAACCTGTTCCTCACACAAAGCTATCGTATGGCTTCAGAAGACCAGCTGTATGAAACATAATGGAAAAGAGCAGCCTGGACATTCTGCCAAATGTGTTTTTGTGTTGTGGAACAACATGGTGGTGTTTAAATGATGAACAACTTTCATAAACCTTTAAGTTTTATATTCTAGACGGCGTATGAAGAAACTCACCGTGTCTGCAGCTGAAACGCCTCCTTCATCCTCTCCATCACTCAGCAGATCTATGCACTCCAGCACTGGTCTGAGAGGGCCCTCCTGAAACAAAATGCTCAAATCAGCTTTACATACACACTGAAGTGAGAAGAAGACCCAGATCCACACAACTGTCCTAATAACTCAAATTAGAAATCAAGGCAGTGACACTTACAGACACAAACTCGACATCATCCTCCACATCTTCAATGACTGTAGAGGCAGACATCTGTGCTCGGTGGAGCATTACATCAATCACTGCGAATCAAAACACAGCGATATAAATGCATTTTCAATGCTGCATGCAAACATTATTGCGTACGTCTTGATATTGTAACTAGCACTGACGTGATTAAAAGTGTATTTAGTATTGGAAAACGAGTTATAAATCCTGCAAACAGCTTGGGTGAATCTCAACTATCGTTACTCGTCGACAGGAGAATGGGAGAAAGTCTCACCAAACAATAAGTTCTGCAGCGATAATACTTACAAACAATTCACTGTAAATACAAAATTATTACGTTACCGCTTCCAATGCTGGCTCGTCTCAAAATTAGCAAAACATTAGCATAACATTTCCTAAACTGAGCAGAGCCATGAGCAGAGCCATGAGCGGAGCAGATAGGAAATGAGCGTCATGACGTCACACGAAGACACGTCGCCAAAATAAAAGTCATCCAACGTCCATGTGAACGCGTGTTATTTTTTATATTTGAACAATAATACTACTAACAATCATAATTAATAATAATATTAATGGTGATAATAATAATAAATAAAACCTGTGGTGAAAATTAACTCGACAGTATGGCTATCAAAGAAAATATATTCCTTATTTAATATGTAAACACACGTCAATTTTATTTTGTAATTATACTATGTATAATTTACCCCGTACAGTGAAAATTTATATATTACTCAAGGCCAAACATATAGCTTATTTTTAAAGTAAAATATTTTGGAGCTGGACATGATTTTTTTTAACAAGCAGAATCTAAATCTATTTATAATTGATGTATAAAGGAGCACTGGAGACTGGATCTGGCTGTCACAGGGGGCTAAAAGGTTTGCAACATTTTTTTTTCAAAATCCAGAAAGAGGACGTCTTGAGTCTGCAGGCTGTTCAAGCCAAGGTGAAACTCTCCTACTCGATGGGATTTCACAACACAGATATTGAGCACTGTGGCAATTAACAATTATGATGGCCTCCTGCAGACATTTGATAACATCAGTGCGGATACGACAATGCATGATGACACACAGGATTGTGCCAAAAGCTTTGTGAGGAAACTGGAGGATTTTGAGTGTGTGTTCATGTTGTACACATTATGAACAAATCTTCTCTGAGACTGATGTGGTCTTTGATATTGTCCAGCAGAGGGCGATGGATGTTCTTTACTGTAGGAAATGAATTGAGTCTCTTCTTGCATTTGTCAAAGAGAAGAGGTCAGAGGGGGCTTTCCAAGCTGTTTAGCAGACCTCACATCAGACCCACGAGATGAGCCCATGAGAAAGCGCTGTCTGACCCAATTCCAGGATCCCCAAGAGCTCAACACAAATCTTTACATTGGCAATCCTTGATAGCAATCCCATCTTGGAGCAGATTCATAGACATTTTTCAAATTTGTAAAGTATGCTCTTCTTAGAATTAGACAATTCAGGGAAATTTGATGACATGAGGCAAGTATTTCCAGAAGAGGCTTTCCAAAGTGTGCTGAAAAGTTATGGCCCTCACTCTGATTCAGGAAGACCGAGGTCTGAACTTCAAGTCCGGGCCGGTCTGAGTATTTCACAATCTGGGGTGCGTTTCCCGAAAGCATCGTTAGCCAACTATAGTCGCAAGTTCCGTCGTTACCAATAGAGTTCAATTAAAAAAAAAAATAATAATAAAAAAAAAAAAAGAGTTCAATGGAAATTGCGACCAACTTGCGACCATAGTTGGCTAACGATGCTTTCGGAAAACGCACCCCTGCTCAGTTACTGGGATTTTCACACACAACCATTTCTAGGGTTTACAAAGAATGGTGTGAGAAGGGAAAAACATCCAGTATGCGGCAGTTCTGTGGGCGAAAATGCCTTGTTGATGCGAGAGGTCAGAGGAGAATGGGCCGACTGATTCAAGCTGATAGAAGAGCAACTTTGACTGAAATAACCACTCGTTACAACCGAGGTATTCAGCAAAGCATTTGTGAAGAAGACACAACACACACAACCTTGAGGCGGATGGGCTACAACAGCAGAAGACCCCACCGGGTACCACTCATCTCCACTACAAATAGGAAAAAGCAAGAGCTCACCAAAATTGGACAGTTGAAGACTGGAAAAATGTCGCCTGGTCTGATGAGTCTCGATTTCTGTTGAACATTCAGATGGTAGAGTCAGAATTTGGCGTAAACAGAATGAGATCATGGATCCATCATGCCTTGTTCCCACTGTGCAGGCTGGTGGTGGTGGTGTAATGGTGTGGGGGATGTTTTCTTGGCACACTTTAGGCCCCTTAGTGCCAATTGGGCATCTTTTAAATGCCACGGCACTACCTGAGCATTGTTTCTGACCATGTCCATCCCTTTATGGCCACCATGTCCCCATCCTCTGATGGCTTCTTCCAGCAGGATAATGCACCATGTCACAAAGCTGGAATCATTTCAAATTGGTTTCTTGAGCATGTCAATGAGTTGACTGTAGTAAAATGGCCGCCACAGTCACCAGATCTCAACCCAATAGAGCATCTTTGGGATGTGGTTGAACGGGAGCTTCATGCCCTGGATGTTCATCCCACAAATCTCCATTAACTGCAAGATGCTATCCTATCAATATGGGCCAACATTTCTAAAGAATGCTTTCAGCACCTTGTTGAATCAACAAACCCTTTAACTGTTAATTGAGTGATATGCAGGGGGAGCTTAATCTTATATTGGGCCGTGGGTGGATTTTCCATCAGAACATTGATCCAAAATAAACATCAAAATCAACACAAAAATGGGTCGGTGAGCCCAAAATGAAGGTTCTGCCATGGTCGTCCCAGTCCCCTGACCTGAACCCATATGATCTCTGATCTCTTGTCAGGTGTTCTCCAAACTCATCTGGCAATATAGGAGAAGATTTAGAGTATAAAAAAAGGGAACCATTCATTGTGGGCAAAGTTTATTGAAAAAAACATTTATTTCATAGCAGCAATTTTCAATTATTTAACTTCAAAGGTTAGATTTTTGTGATTTTTAAAAATAAAATATCAAAAGAATTAACCATGCAGATTTATTGTGACAGGCTTATTTGTTCATAATTACTAAGGGTGTCAATCATTCTGACCATGACTATACTTCTAAATCATATTGACAAGTGCAGACGTGGCATGATGAGGATCTATCTGAGAGTTTATTCTGATGGTCTGTGTTCTCATTTCCACCTGATGGATTTCTGAATTTTGATCTTCTAGCTCATGAACAGACACACACACTTCCTGACAATATAATGCTCATTTCACAATACTATCACTTTATCCAAACCGTATTTTGTACATTCCAAATAAATCTGTCAATTTTAGCATCTCATTTTTAATTTAATCCAATCCACTTTATTTCTATAGCGCATTTTACATACACAAAGTTACTAAAGTGCTGCATAGATGACTCAAAACATACAAAACAATTAATACAACATTTTTAAAACAAAATAAAATAAAGAAGCTTGTAAATTAGTTGTGATTAACATCATGTAAATGTTTTGAAGAACTGTTCGGTGTTCTACTTAAAGGCGTGGCTCAACACCTCCTTTGCAACTTTTATCAACGCCTCGTCGGGCGGAGGCTTTCTCGCACTGCCCGGCTGCAGGAATTTGCTGATTTTGGGTAAAGCCTTCATTCTTTCCTGAAATGCCTGCAAAATAAATGTAAAATGATATACAATGTATATTCATAATGCTAGAAAAAGAATTAAAAATAATAGGCTGATCAGCTTGATTCAGTAATGTGAGAATTGGTCAGTCAACTAACAGCTTCACTAAACTGGGAACAGACTACTCTCTTAATCCCTAATGTATATTCAACAATCAGTACTGTGTTTTTCATTTGTATTAAATATAAATTCAGAGCCGATCTTGACCTCCCTGGGGCCCTAAGCAAAAATAAGGGGCCGTCGTGCCTGACCCACGAGCCATGTAAACCATTTGCCATTGCCACACAGTCACACCTGACACCCCAGTTACAGGCTTCCCTCGTTTAGTTAGAAGAACTAATGAAAATATAATTCCTGATATCAGAGATATATTTTATATTAATACCCGTTCCCGCAATTCACTCACATGGTGTTTGTCTCTCTTTTCGTGTCCAAAAGGATAGTTCCGCTTAATTATTTAATTATCTAATTATCTTAGGTTATCGATGTTGTAAACTTTGATTGACGTGCTTTGACACAAGGGGGAGGCCTTGAGTAATTTGCGGGGCCCTACGCAACTAGCGTAGTGTGCGTATAGGGAGGATCGGCTCTGTAAAAATTTAAGATGTTTAATGAAACTTAAAATCACTTTATTCTGATTGTTTGTTCAAATGCCAATTTTTAAAGACACACACGTTCACAAAAAGTGCATTTTGCAATAAATTGTAATATCCAACTAAAACATGGGGTCCCTCTTTAAATGTACTGCTATGTACTAACCTTTTAATAAACAATTTGCACTTTGACACCTAATATAAAGTTTAAAGGTGTAACGGGTACACAAACCTTCACGACACAACAGGAAAAAGAGCAAGAGACGATCTCTGAACCAACACAACACAAGCGTACAGATGGCACGCAAGCGCCTGCTAGTAGCTGAGTTTCGATTCATTTATGTGACACGCTCCACTAACTTCACAGAAAGAAAAAGTCTCAGGTTACGTTTGTAACCCTGGTACCCTGAGCGGGAACGAGACGCTGCGTCGAGAAGCGGTTCGATTGCGTTGTGTAGCGCCTGTATAATCAGTCCAATGGAAAGACGAGACATCATAGGCAGGTAACGTCATCTACCAGGAAACTATAAAGCACACCTGAAAACAGACCGTGTCAGCTTCTGATAGGCCAAAGCAAGTCGATAACAGGCATGCAGGGAATATGGCAGGACGACGCAGGGAACTAGTGTCACAGTCGTAACCTGAGACATTCCCTTCCAGGGGAACTCAAGCTGCGTTGAGACGCGGTGTAAACACCATCCCCACAACGCCATTACAGCAAATGCCTGTTCTGTGTGAAGTTATTGCACACACTAAGAAGCAAGCACCCTAGACCCTGGAATAGAGCCAAGATCCAGATCATAAAATTGAACAAAAGTATACGGTAAGGACCAGCCTGCCAAATCACAGATGTCAAGAAGGGAACCCCCCTGATAATAAAGCCTTAGAGGCAACCATATTCCCAGTAAAGTGGGCCAGGACAGACAAAGGTGAAGGTTGACCAGCCGCTTCACAAGCAAGTGAGATGGCCTCGACTACCCACTTGCTCATTGTCTGCTTGGAACCTCATTAACCTTTTCTTGGTGACCCGAAACAGATTCGAAATACGCCACAAGGCAGCTCTGTGTACATAAGAATCGAAAGCCCGAACAGGGCACACAGCAGATTAAGTTTTTCCTGATCTGGTGTAATAAAAGCTGCAGCATCATTGGACGCGAAACATTAGTAAGGACCTTAGGAATATAACCCGGCCTTTCCCCATACCAGTTGCAAATTCCAGGCATGAAGGAGCAATCAACAAGGCTTGCAAATCTCCAACTCTCTTAATAGAAGAAATAACAATGAGAAACAAGGGAACTTTTCTGAAATCTCTTCAATGGGCTTGAAGGGAGCCAAAGCCAGGCCCTTCAGTACAACAGCCAAATCCCAATCCGGTGCTCTATTGCGCAGTGCAGGCCTCAGCCTTAGGGTGCCACGAAGGAGCCAAGCCCACAGTTTCCACAACTCTGCAAGTCGAGGGTGATAAATCGTGCCCCCTGCTTGGGACAGCAGGTCCCTCCTGATCGCAATCTCCATCAGAGAGCCGTCTAGAAGGAACACCTGCTCCCAGAACCAAACTCGGGCCGGCCAGTACAGGGCTACTAACAATTCTCCTGGGCCAATAGAAGGATCCGATGAGCCAGTTTGATGTGACCTCAGACCCCCCTGATGATTGATATAAGAGACCACCGATGTGTGGTCCGTGCAGACAAGCACATGGTGACATCTCAGGTCTGAAAGGAAGTGCTTGAGAGTTCGAAACTCTGCCATAATGTCTAGTCGATTTATGTGCCAAGAAAGTAGATGGTCCTGCCAAAGACCTTTCGCCGAATGACCACTCATGATCCCCCACCCCCGACAAGAAGCCCCCAGCTCTGGGCCTTGGGCGAGGAACCAAGGTTTTTTCCACATGACTAAGGCACATAGGCATCACCGTATGAACCAAACTGAATTCTATAACCCTTTTCTATTTTATGCAGGACCCAATGAGATATATTTGGCAGTAGTTTCCACTCCGCCAAAAATTCTACTAGGGGGACCAGTCTTTCGAGACTGGCCTCTGGATTTGGCCGAACGCCCACTTTGGTGCCCTGAAGCGGCGAACCGGCAGGGAAGAACCGAACTGACCATTGTACGACCCTACTCGGAAAATCGTTGAGATGTGCAGACACCTCGGTGCCCTGAAGCGGCGAACCGGCAGTGAAGAACCGAACTGACCGTTCTACGAACCTACTTGGAGGATCGTTGAGAAGTGGAGATACCTCAGTGCCCTGAAGCAGCGAACCGGCAGGGAAGAACCGAACTGACCGTTCTACGACCCTACTCGGAGAATCGTTGAGATGTGCAGATACCTCGGTGCCCTGAAGCGGCGAACCGGCAGTGAAGAACCGAACTGACCGTTATACAACCCTACTCGGAGAATCGTTGAGATGTGCAGACACCTCGGTGCCCTGAAGCGGCGAACCGGCATTGAATGTCTGATACTGTCTGATAATTAAATGAAAAGAAACCTAGTACTGGAGATTTGTTGCTTTTTCCTGTAGGTAACCCGTATCGAACGAGTGTACCGTTACACCCCTAATAAAGTGTGACCAGAAAAGTTTTTGTTAAGCAAGTTAAGTCCAATTTTGGAGTTGATTGGTTGTGTGGAAAGCGTGGAACAGATTACCTGGACTTTGGGAAAGGTTGATAGTATTGTAGGGAATAACTCCTGCAGCATCAGAGAGGCTTCCAGAAGATGAACGTCTGCACGGGTCAACTGGTTTCCCACCAGGAAATGAGAGTTCGCAAGACCCTAAAAAAGTCATCAGAAACAGCATGATTACGTGGATAATAAATGCTTCAAAATGTGGGCAATGAATAGTCAGAGCGATCAGTACCTTTTCAAACACAGGGAGGAAGCGCTCTTTTGCCTTTTCCTCGATATTACTGAGACTTTTCTGCTTGTTTTCAGGTGGTGAGAAAAAATACATCGAGATAAGATCCGTTAGATCACCAATGCCCTCTGCATACATGTCAATCCTAAAGGACAAAAATACAGTGATAATAGCTTAGGTGTGGTGGAAAAACAAGGGTCATTTTTTTTTCCCAAAACTTTTTTTTTAAATAAAGTGAACTTTTGTATCCACAAACACACACAAACAACTTATTTTATGAATTCAAGGAGTTTTGTATTTAATTTAAAAAAGTAACAAATCCTTCCCTGGCAAGTCAGTTTGACCACCCATTGAATGGAATGTGAGAAATACTTCAGTACACATAGAAAAACTTTTTTTTTCTAATAATTTTTCTAATATGTGTATCTGAATGCATATTGAAGTTTACTGAGTTTAGGACCTAGCGGAACAGCTCATCTGCTCCATATGGAGCTATAAGGCCCTCTAGAGCATGGACTGTAAAAAACGATGGACGACGCGACGCCCCTTTCCTCTCTTTCATTGGTCAGCACTGATCGAGGCGCTTTGGCTTCACTTTTCAGGGCTTGTACGGCACTCTTGATCTAGAGTCATGAAATATCATGGTATATTATTATTATTTTTTTTACAAGAGGTCATCAAAGACACACAATGTAAGATATTTTGAGCTGAATTAAAAGGGTTAAGCCCAATTTATCACACTATAAATCACACCCTAGCTGTCGTAGGCTGTGTAGAGGCGTACCATTCGGCGTACCTGTCGTGCACCTCTCCAAAAATGTAACAACGTATTAATTCTACGTAGACGCAAGCGCTGTGATTGGTCCGCTAGAACCCCTCCCTCTACATGTGTAATTGAACGTCAACACGGACAACAACGCAGAAATATAAATCAGCATTTATGCATGAAATTGTGAGATATTATGAATTTAAGTCGAAAGAATGTGAGGAATGTGATTAAATTACAATTTATTTATTATTAATTGATCAAATTTAGTGATTTAAAGATAAATAAAATAACAAATAATGATAATAAAATAGGCTTTCTAGACAAAAAAAAGAAGAAAAAAAAGAAGTATAGCTACTTTTAGGGCTTCGGGTCATTTTGACCCGTGAAGGAAAGATATGTTAAGTGCAAGGGAAGGATGAGGGTTAAATGAACTGATTACTGGAATCTAGTTTCATAACAATTAAGAAACAATTTCAATCAAAAGTTGATATTTACAAAGCACGTTCTTTAAGGTCTTTCCCGTAGAGGTTGTATTTTCCAGCGATGTAATTCAGGATAGCCCTCGACTGCACAAGCTTCATCCCATCTATCTCAACCATTGGAACCTGCTGAAACATCAGGGCTCCCTCTACAACCAACAAAGCAATCACATTAAAGGAGTGGTTCAATTTAAAAAAAAACTTTTGCTGATAATTTACTCACCCCCATGTCCTCGAAGAGATCCATGTCTTTCTTTCTTCAGTCGAAAAGAAATTAAGGTTTTTGATGAAAACATTTCAGCATTTTTCTCCATATAATGCACTTCACTGGGAACCAAGCAGTTCAAGGTCCAAATGAGAGTTTCAGTGCAGCTTCAAAGGGCTTTAAACGACACCAGACGATGAATAAGGGTCTTATCAAGCGAAACGATCACTCATTTAATAAATAAATAACAAAGTTTAAGTTTCAAAATCTCAAATTCTCGCCTTGCTCTGTTCTGTGATGCGCGTTCGTGACTCTCCTGTTCGAACTCGTTCATCAAAATGAACAAATCTTTTTCTGAGTCGAATGAATCAGAAACGAATGAATTGAGATTTGTTCATTTTGATAAACGAGTTTGAACAGGAGAGTCACACAGTACAGAGCAAGGCGAGCATTTGAGCTTATAAAACTTAAACTTTGTTATGTATTTATTGAATGAGCGATCGTTTCGCTTGATAAGACCCATATTCATCGTCTGGTGTCGTTTAAAGCCCTTTGAACAGTTTGCACTCAAACTCTCATTTGAACCTTGAACAGTGTGGTTCCCAATAAAGTCCATTATATGGAGAAAAATCCTGGAATGTTTTTATTAAAAACTTTAATTTCTTTTCGACTGAAAAAGAAAGACATGGATGGACATCTTGGATGATATGGGGGTGAGTAAATTATCAGCAAAATTTTAATTTTTTTAAAAAGTGAACTACTCCTTTAATGATAATATAAAATACAGTATAATGCAATAATATATTCATAGAACAACAAGAAATGATAGATGAGAAATTTACTGAACTTACCATTCACCAGTTTTTCATAATGCTCCCTCTTGGTCAAAAACACTTCCTCAAACTGTGAACACGAGAACGCATTGATCTTAAGATCACATTTCAATGCACATTCCATTTCTAAATCATTGTGATCGTCATATGCAAACAAAATATATAGTGCACAGCCGTAGGAAAAAGTTACATATATGCAAAGTGTTAATCGATGTACACTTTTTGCAACTGCATTTCTTTGCAAAGGTGGAGAAGTTTTCCAAAGCAACAAACCTCGACTCCAGCCACGGCCAAGAGCCATCGGATCGACTCCATTTTCCCTCTTCCATCGAAGTAATGCAACACAACTTTCTCAGACATTTTCACAAAATAAAGCGACAGTTCAGTCCAAAACGCTTTTCTGCTGTGTGTGTGTGCAGTGCACTGTGCTGCTGGCTGTTTTATGGAGATGGGAATACGGAGGATGGAGCCAGCTGCAAATGGGTGTGGTCTACTACTATAACCTTTCGCCGGCTCTTCCCCCAAAACGGCAATTGTCCACACATCATAGCAACCGATACTATGCCCTGCTGAAAAAAAAAACCCAATAGAAACCATTACAGAAATCATAATGGTTTTAATGGCTATAAAGTAAAATGTATTGGTTTTAATGGAAACTGTAATGGTACTGATGTTGTCAAGCTTCACTTTTTCCCCGTTGGGAGCGTGCACTCCTCTAAACTGTAGTCTACAGGCGCCGCTCATTTCCCACGAGAATATCATGTTAACAACAACACTTTAGAAAACGTAATTCCTTTGTGGATCCTGTTCATCTGCTTTCTCCATGTTACTAATCTCTCAGTCTCACGCACGCTGCACGCGAGTTAAAGCGATAGTTCACTTTGAAATTAATTTTTGATATGTTTTATCTTACCTCAAGGGCATCCACGATGTAGGTGGGTTTGTTTCCGCAGTAGTTTCAATTTTGATATTTTTTGGGTCAAAGCGTTCTTGTCTGTCAGTCACATAATGGAGGTCTATGGTCAAAGAGCATGCACAGAGAAGTCCAAATTAAACATGATTTAATGACTCGTAAATGTAAGTACACATTGATGGCCTAAGACAAGAAACGAGCGGTTT